>CM075019.1:2988297-3000438 GCA_037576675.1 Pangasius sanitwongsei
ATATATATATATATATATATATATATAAATAAAAAAAACATTTTTTTTGTTTTTTTTTAAATGTAAGCCCACCACCTCCCCATTTTTATGGAATATTAAAGCTATGTTTAAAAGAAAATGAAAAATAGAAGGAAAGGAAAAAATGAGAGGAAAAATAAAAATTAAAAACTATAATAAAAAAATTTTAACAGACAAATGGAGAGACAAAGAAAAAAAAATTTGCATGTGATGTTCACATTAACATGATTTGACAGTAAAACAGGAATGAATCCTGGGAGGAAAAAAAATGATAAAGAAGGAAAAAATACAAAGAGAAAAACAATTTAATGGGAAGAAAAATCCAAGAAATGTAAAGTGAGAGATGAGTAGTGACCCTGTAGACATACAGATTGAACTTTAGTCACATATTGAAGTTTACTGATGTGGTGTTTAGCTAGGTGTTGGTTTCATGCTCTGTGGGAGTGTTCATATAAATCAATTTTATTTATTTAAAACTTTTTCCCCTGGATAGTTCAAAGGCAATGGCTCTGACTGCGTTGTTCATGCTGCTGCCCATTGCACTGGAGATGACAAGCATATCTTGAAGTGGTGTAATCCCGTGTCAGTGAATGTTTACTTGTTCTACTTACTCGCATCTCCACTTGAGACACTTGAGAGTTGAAGTGGAAGTAGAATATGTATGTGCACATTGGCAGTGATGTGAGAGGAAACCGGCTGCTTCAGTCACCCTTATTCAGGATAAAGTGGCATTTTGGAGGAAAAAAGATCCACAAAATATACTCCTTACCTCAAATGGTGTCGCTCCACTGAGACATGGTGTCTGCGACTCAAACTGTGAATAGATTATAGATTATACCTTATTATACATAGCTATAAGATTCACTGAGTGAACATAGTTAAAATAAAAATTACAATTCCGTTACTGTTTACTATAAAATGTTATAATTTAATGATCCTTTTCAGTGTTAAATAATTTTTCTACGTAATTTATTTTAAATTATTAAATATTAAAGTGAGCTTAAATTGTACTTCAGTCAGTGAGTAGTTTGTTTAATTGATTGATCAGTTATTAAAGTATTGTTTAGAATAAACTCGGAACATGCAAATATATATCTTTATCTATCTATCTATCTATATATATCTATCTATCTATATATATCTATCTATCTATCTATATATATCTATCTATATATATATATATATATATATATATATATATATATATATATATATATATATATATATATATGCTGCTTTGTGACAATGTCTCTTGCTAAAAGCACTATAAAAATAAAATTTATTTGAACTGAATCGAAGATATCATAGTTAGAAGTTCAACAGTAGATTTTAATGTGTACAAACCACAAATTGAGTTGCTGTTTATTCAAGTAACATGACCATAAAGAAAAAGAGCATAAACCACTAGAAGGCCACAAGATGTGTTAATTAACTGTGAGCTCCCAGGCACTAAAAGACCGCGCCCCCCCCCCTCCCCCCCCCGGTGTATCCCTCGTTCCACCCTGCAGAGAGAAATCCACCGTCCTCTTACACCAGCTTATTAGCGGTCATCATCTGGGCATGTATTCCTGTGGCAGTCCACTCAGATTTCTGTCCCTAAGAGCACGGTCCACCTCCCGCATGTAGCCATCTATACGAGTTCTCATGCTCTCTGTGAAGGGGTCAGAGGTGAGACGGCGAGACCCTGTGCGTTTGAAGTGGCCGTCTCGGTTTCTCTCAGCACACAGGAGCCGTTCTTCAGGAACAGTGACATTCAGGAAGGCTGTCATGAGCCGGAGCTGGTGGACGAGGTCTGTGAGGAGCTGTTCATAGTGCACCACCAGCAAACGTCTGCAGAACTGTAGCCAGGCCAGAGCGTGAGACGCCCACCATGAGGAGTATGTCTCCACAAACTCCGTCCACTCTGAGGATGACAGGATGTGATATTAAGAAAGAATCACATGGAGCTAAAAAAAATAAATGAATAAAAAATCTCACTGGAAAAACCTGACTTGGTATTGACATGCGTTACTACTACAAGTCTTACTGCATCATAAAATATAAGAGCCAATCATATCTCAACATGCAAATGTCTCCTGATTACACCAGTCTGCCATGGGGTGGACCTATAGGGTTCAGGAGAATGTCCCATTTCCATATTAATGTTGGAAACTTGTGTCCAAAATTACATCAATATTTACAGAGATTATGAGTTTAGTTTTATAATATACTGCTGCATGACTGGTTGTAATTATTACATCAATCACTGCAAACTTTAATTGTTTAATTTAATGACTTCCGCCCTCATTATTTGTCAGCTTATAAAATAGCACTTGATCCAGCACACCCTGCCAACAGTTACTCATCTACACAACTTAATGAAACCGTGAGATACTAAATTGAGGTCATATTAAAATTTGATGTGTGTAGGACGTAGTCCATTTCATCACGCTTTTTTTTCGTAATTCTGAGTTGCCGAATTAATAAAATAATGCCAATGTTTAGTTAACAGCTGAATGCTCAGTCAGCATATCCTTCAAACTGTGGGAATGTTTTCTTTCTAAATATGGTCATTCAGGTGATTTACATTAATTTAATTTGCTTTATGCAAATCATCACGTTGATGACACTGTCATGACCTCCTCAGAGCCATGTATATTTCAGTGCATTCTTTTTTTTTTTTAAACTCAGTATTCCCCACACACATCATCTGTGCATGTTTATGGAATATGACATAGTTTTATCATCGTAGCCCATAACATCAATCAGCATAATAGGCTGTGATGACTGTGTCATGGTAAACGGTCAGTGTAATAAATGTTCAAAACACTCAATTTTGTCTTAGTCCATGATTACCTTTACTCTTCCAGTGAGTGTCTGCTGCATAGCCCAGATGCCCAGCATTCTTGCGATTAAACTCTGCCACGAGGCAGTGGTACGGGTTCCGAATTAACAGGATGGCTGATTCGAATTTCTTGATCTCCCTCTGCCCGCTCTCATGCGTCTTTACACAGATGGTTCTCCCGCTTCTCCAGTAATCCTTCTCTCCCTTAAAGCCTAACAAAGTAGAAAAAAGTGAGATATTGTCAGAAGAGGATTTCAGAAACTTTGGCAGCAATGGGACAAGAATTACCTCAGAATATACAAGCAGTGGTCTCTGAATGCCAAACATTGTCAATCAACATTGATACTTTTTTTTTTTTTTTTTTTTTTAGAATTTTAGGGGGGGTGTCTGGCTTCATCCTATACCCGTGAAAGTAAAGTAGTAATTGAAATAAAATCAATATTTCACTTTATGTATTTTTGTAGTTTTAAATGATTTGTATATATTTCCTATAATTCAAATTGTATTTGTGGCAATTAGTGTTTGTTGTACCAAAACTTTCGTCAGAAAATTCTTTATAAAAGGCTGAGCATAATTTTTATTTAATCCCGTGATCTTAAGTAATAGGGTCTCACCTTTGTTGTACAAAGAGCCATCAAAATAGTAGCTGCCTGTGTAGTACCCTGTAGCAAGCTCGATGAGGTGCCGCAGCCAAGTGTTACCCGCTCCAGGAAAACTGGACAGCGCTGTGAGGGAAGACGAGCTCTCGGGCAGAAACATCCTCTCCCTACACTGAGACTCTGACGGCACAGGGAATATGAGCATGCAGGTGTGTGAGTGTGTGTGTGTGTGTGAGAGAGAGATAATGTGCTGTGTTAGCAATGCCAGGTATTTTATCCTTTTATGAGAACCAAATGTCATCCAGATGAAAGAAATACTATAATTAACATTGTGGGAATATTTAACTGCTTTTTAAAATAAAATTAAATAAGACAAAGACAAAGGATTTCAAGATGTTAGCCTTAAGATAAGGCTTTGGTATACTAGGATTATGCTAGATGGTTAGAAGTTTATTTTAAAATGCCCAAATTACGTTTTGTTTGCATTGCCACACCTTTTCTCTCTTATTAATTTCCAAAAAATCCACTTTTGAAAAAGAAGAGTCGATGCAAATAGATTACTTGAGACTCGCACTGTGAGTAGCTAAACCTGACAGTCACTTTAGGAACACCAGTAGCAAATTGGTACATCTGGAGAGCATGTATTAAATTTGCAGAAGTCCATTTCCACAAGATGGGGAAAAAAAGGCTAAATTATATAGTTCACTAGGTTTTAATAATAAGGTTTATCAAGAATATACTTCAGTATCTCAAAATGATCAGTTTTCTTAAAATGATTACAGAGTAACGGCTGAAAAGTTATTTGTGATCGTAATAAACACAGGGCTCATGTGTATGCGCGCGTTACCTAGCACAGGTGTGCTGTACACCTGTAAGTAGTCTGCACTGGAGGTGTGGTTTGTAGCTTTGCTCTGCCCACACAGCTGCCTGTCCACATTCTTCTGCATTAGGAGAAAAGTGGAGGTGTGGCCACAGAGACAGTCCTGCTCCCTCAGTACAGCCAGAGGCAGCTCCTGAGTGGGTCAAAATGTTACATCATACAATCATACTGTCATGGATGCAGACTGTAACAGCAAAATACAAATTAATGACTCTCTATTCATCTGTTCCTCATTAAAGCTCCACTATGCCTTCTCTGGCAAAAACGAGCTATTGTGCGAGTGGCTCGAGAGCACAGAGCTTCATTTCTGTGCAAGACTGGAAAAGAGGCTCTTGAATCACAAAGGGCTATTGATTGATGATGGCCTCTTTTGAAGTAAGTACAAAGGAGGCGAACTAAAAGGCTGCAGTGAGGGACGTGGGATCCAACCTGATCAGTGCACATCTCCACACACAGCTGTGAGGTTATGTTCTGCTGGCTGGCATGGAGCAGGAAACCAGCACTGATGTTCTTTGGTGTATGAAAGCAGCCATGATAGTGGACACTTCTGTCTGAGAGAGAGAGAGAGAGAGAGAAGTTGAAACACACAATTATTAGCACAAATTTGGTTGTTGGTACATGTTTTCTTGCAAATTTGTACACTGTTGTATACATTTTAGTGCATACCTTTTAAAAACAATATAAATAAAATGCATTTAATTTATAGCAACAAGACATTTGGTGTGTTGGGTTTCACAGATGACAAGAAAATGATTCAATTTTTAGAAGATAAGATGTATTCAATAATCTGCACTCACTTCTGATGATCCTCCCATGCAGAAAAAATTCAAATCTGCACAGAATGCTGACACAGAAATGTGTCTAAAAGTTAGCCAATTAGAATGATTGACACAATTGCAGTGCAGTTTGGACCATCCAAAGGTACGCTTGACTTTTATAACAGCACTGCATTTGTCTTAATTTTTGGAAGCCCTTTTGAAAGACCTCAAATAAGGCTAGCTAGCTACGTTAGCTGTGAGCTTAGCAAGCCATGTTAATTGTTCAGTCACCCATTAAATCTTGTTAAATCAGTGGTGCTGCTGAGAGATCACATGCACTATGTGACCATTTGTGTTACGAATGAAGCAACATCTGAAACACAACACACTAAATGTCTTTTTTGGCGCAAATTAAATATTTTTGTCTTCTAGATTTTGTTCAAAAGGCATTTACACTTAATGGCATTTCTATATTAATATCGTTTTCATATTTATTTTGGTTAATAGTCTAATGTTGTGGCTCAGAAGCTAGGAGAGTGAAGATGTTAAGTGTGAACAGAGGTGTAATGCAGCAGAGAGAAGTGTGTAAATGTTAGGGACGGCTACAGAGAGAAAAACAGTGGACATATTTTTAAATACATTTCTGTGAAATGAATCTGCATCTTCCCGCATATTCATTTTCCTAAGAAATCATGAAAGCACCAGCAGGCATGGTTGAGATTCTAGAGGCGTTTTGCTGCTACATCGGGTAAGAAAACCCCTAGTGTGTGTGTGTGAGAGAGAGAGAGAGAATCATTTAGAGTGCCATGTGGGGCAAGTGTATGTGTGTATGAGTATGCATATGTTTATAAGAGTGTGGAGTATACTTGAGTCAACTCCAGAATGGCATCCCTCAAGATAATGGGCAAAAATAGTTGTATAAAAAAAAATAATTAAAAATTTTATTTGAAGAAATGACATGTTTTCTGTAACAAAAGTAATTCCCATAATAACTTTATAACAATGTAAAGTGCTATTTAAAAAAAAAACCAAAAAAAAAAACCTATTTTCTCTCAATAACATATATGGTAGAATTTACACCCCAGAACAATATTACGCAAACAAATTGCAATATATTATGTACATTGTATGAGTAGTAATTCTGGAAATAAATTTTAAAAACATATTAAATAAAAACCTGAGAATACTGAATGAATCTTGAATATATATATATATATATATATATATATATATATATATACATTTTTTTTTTTTACTGCCTTTATGTCCTGTTTCCCTGGTGGATAATTATGAGGTTGCACACCTGGAAAATCCCTTTTATACAGTATATGTAAATATTCAGGCTGGTACACTCACATCTCCTGTGGCCAGGAAGCCCCTCCTCCACTTTGTAGATTGACAGTCTGGCCACGCCTCCACACAGCGAGTCCCTTTCACCCCTGCAGTTCAGGTTGCAGTCCTCGCTCCGGGCCCGAGGCGCACTGATCCGGTTCCCACAGTGACACTCTGTGCCATATTCCAGCCCAGCAAACCTGTAGCCACTGCGAGAGGGAAAACGCATCACTGATCAGTGGCGCCATATTATTCATTTTATATATGCACTCACTGACCACTTTATTAGGAATACCTGTACACCTGCTCATTCCTCCAATCAGCTAATCATGTGGCAGGAGCACAGTGCATAAAATCATGCAGTAGTCTGAGGTTACAGTGGGTACAGGCTCAATAAAAGTTGAAGATTGCAAAATTGTAGCTTGGTCTTTATCCAATCTTCAACTGTCCAGTTTCGGTGAGCTTGTGCCCACTTTAGCCTCAGATTCCTGTTCTTGGCTGACAGGACTGGAACACGATGTGGTCTGCTGCTGTTGCAGCCCATGCACCTCAAGGCTGTACATTTTGAGATGCTTTTTTGCTCACCCTGGTTGTAAAGAGAGGTTATTTGAATCACTGTAGCCTTCCTGTCAGCCTGCATCAGTCTGGTCAATCTCTTCGGACTTCTCTCATCAACGTAGTGTTTCTGGTTGCAGAACTTCCACTCACTGGATGGTTTTTGTTTTTCGCAACATTCTGAGAAAACTCTAGAGACTGTTGATTGTTGTGTCAGCAGTTTCTGAAATGCTCAGATCGGACCGTCTGGCACCAACAACCATGCCATAGTCAGTCACAGAGATCACATTTGTCCTCATTCTGATTCTGTTTGATGTGAACATCATTAACTGAAGTTACCTGTTGACCTGTTTATGTATGATTTTGCTGCTGCAGCGTGATTGGCTAAAGAAAAAATTGCATGAATGAGCACGTGTAGAGGTGATCCTTTTAAAGTGGTTGGTGAATTTAAATGTACATCCATATATGGTGATTGTAAACTAAAGAGAAATTGTATTTTTTTTTTTTTTTATGGTATGAATTTTTTTTTTTTTTTTTTTTAAACAGATCAACAGAATAACCAACAGGTTTACACCTGGCTTCAGTTTTGGTTTGGAACGTAGACATACTGCTGTCCTGCTCAGTATAGCCTATTTTCCAATCTTTTTTTTTTTTTTTTTTTTTTTTTTTTTTTTTTTTTTTTAAATCCAGGTTGCAAAATTCTCAACAGTGTTATATGAATGTGTGTAAAATGTAAGTTATGTAGTCAGTCAGGGTTGGTTGTAGGCCATTCTCCTTCTCGCAGATTATAATTCTATCATTTTGGTTATGACAGCTGGGCACAAGAGTAGATGTTCATTATTAAGCAACATCTCCAGCAACATGAGTTTGAAAGGTATTCTCATGAGAGCTTGCTTTCTACTCAGTAGCGTTGTTGAGTGGGCTGCACACTGCCACATCTCTGTGAAAGCCATTAGTGTTTCCTGCACTGCTTATTGTTACTGTTACTTTCTAAAAAAAAAAAAAAAAAACATTAACAGTTTGGAGGGGTTTCAAACAGTTAGTTTTTTTTCTTCCTGAACTTTCCATTCACCCAGATGTAGATTTGAAACTCTGTCTTACATTAACAACACGTCCTCAGTTCATTAAACCTGCAGATAAAATTGACATTATTTATGCTGCTTTTGTTAATTACTGAGTTTCAGATGAACCCATTTCATTTCAAAGGGCCAGTCAGTTAGAAGTACAACTATGACAGCTAAATAATAACCATAACAACAATGATCTCCATCAGGACCCCTGGGGATCCTCATACCCCAGTTTGAGAACCATAGCTCTAACCTCCTGGATCCTTGAATATATTCTGCTGTTAAAAAAAAAGCTAGCATACAGCTTGATTCATCTCCCACCATCTGATCCAGGGAAAGTTTTTCCTCTGCTCTGAGAGACAGTGAGCTTTTATGTTTGAATAGTATTAATTATGTATGTATTGGCGGAGCAGGCAGCATGGTTCTGGATGACGGTTCTTTACTTTTTTGTGGCTCTGAGTGGGAGCGTTGATGCTGACAGTGTAATGAGGCGGTGTAAGTATGCCTAAAACTAACATTCCATTTCCGATGCGAGTATTAACCTTTTGCAGCAATTTGCCTATGAGTGGTCAGGATGTTTTTAGCGTGCTTTGGGCTGTCAAATCCTCTGGGTGTACTGAATGTTTTGTCCAGCAAATAAAAGATCCACACAAATGCTGGTACAGCTCCAACACAGTGTCTGTATTCTGCCACCTGTGCCTGCTGACCAACACTGCCTGCTTTCTTCCTCACTTTCAAGAAGCCAACCTTCTTAAATCATTATCACTGTGCTTATAATACTATGTAGGTTGGTAATAATTATTTGTGATAATGCCTCATAAAGCTCTATAAGTTACTACACTATAAATAATATTTTAGAACAAATCACCAAATCACTGTATGAGATGAATTCCATAATAGACTGCACCGTAACGTGTGTTCTTCATGTCAGAATACACAATGAAGATCCTCTAATGATAGACCTGCCATTGAAGAAAATCACTACGTTCTGTGTACAGCATCAATCAGCTTGTGCTTGGCTTGTGCAAAAAACATTCTTTTAAAGTGATTTTCTGTCCATTAGCATTTTTCATTCAAGTTTTGCCATCACCACTACTATATACTGTACCATCATACTATACCGTCCTCCTATTGGTGGATTTTAGACAAGTGTCATAGCAGCGCTCACAATCTGAGATTTTACTAAAAGACTTATGACACTGCCAGAGCTTTGTTGTTGGTCACAATGAGCACGTCACATTGTGTTCTAAGACTGACAATTTCAATATATGACTTGTTACAATATAAGAATTGTTTTATGACGTGCGAGCCTAAAATTGCACACTGTAAACTCGACTTTAATAGTTTCTTACTTATAACAAGGAATAATTTGACGTCATTCACTTTACTTGAAGCACTCAATGATGACCTTTGTAATGATATAATAATTGTTATTAAATACTAGTTGCTTTATAATTATGCACAGATCATTATTAGTCATACAAGCTGTGCAGTATACCACATAAGAAATAGTGATGGTTATCAAGGAATTAATTGTAGCTCATTGTTATGATAAAAATGCTTAGTAGAAATCATGGGCAATTTACAATTAATTATAACCTGGTGCTTACAATTCATTGTATAATGATTTGTAGTTACCAAACCCAGATTTGTCTCATATTCAATATTTCATTCCTGTGTTTACCTCTCAGAGCAGGTGTCTTGGCACAAGGAGCTGGTCATTTTTCGGAAGTCGTAAAGCACGGTTCCTCCAAGAGCATGTTGTTTGTCGTCATTTATGAAGCACCCGATGTAGGTGCCTTAAGAGAATAATGTGAAATCAGTTCTGAGAGCAAGTTAAAATTGGACATTTTAACATAATTTAGGTCCTACCTTTATGTCTGGTGTCCCTGTTTGATGGACTATTTTCTGCCGAGTTCTCTTGGTCTGTTCTCCGGCCCTGAATCCAGTGTCGTCTCAGGTGCCTAATCTTCAGGTTCCGAGACAAGAAGCGTTCTCGATCCGCTCTACTTCCTGACAGGTCCGGATTATTCTCCACATCCTGAATTATTGTGGATCCAGGTCTCCTGTGGTGCCAGCTAACACTAGGTGCCTCCAGGGATCTAGGGGGCAATGGTACGGAGAGTAATGACGAGGGCAGATAGGTTCCTTTTTGAAACAAGGCCACATTGGAACGCTGGAGCAGCAGCACACTTCCTGCCATGATGTAAGCCACACCCAGAAAAAGAAACAGCAATTGGGCCTGTCTTAAAAAGCGCTGCAGTCTGTAGAATGTTTTAGCCATGCTTTCAACTCAATGATCACCACTGTTTAAAAAACACAAAGATGATTTCTGTTCTCAGAATGTTCTCCTCCTCATCATCAAACACTGATGTTCATCATCAAACACACAAGTTCTTGTTCTTGTGCCTGGTAAAAGTCTCCAGTTAAAGGGCTCCAGTTTTCAGGAAACACGCACAAAGTCTTTTAAAAACACTCGAACCTGGAGCAGAGAAAAAAAAGTGTCTCAAACTTTTCATTTGAGTTTCTTTCAAGTATTTTTGGAGATCAAAGTAATTCCAAACTTTTTGATTAAACCAAAAAGAGTGCGTACTTTTCAAATCCTTATTTCTATACACACACACACACACACACACACACTAGTCACAGTAGGTCATGGTGTATGATTGGATGGTTTCCTCACCACTGATTTTTCAAAATACCAATTAAAATGCATTTCCATCTATTAATCTATTACCATCTGGCTAATCTTTTTTTTTTGCCTGATCAGTTCCTTATTCCAGTGTTTCTCATCCTGTTTGTATCCAGCTGCGACTCTCCAAAAAAAAAAATTACACAAGGCCTTCCCTCTGGACTCGGCTCAAGTCAAACTACAGCACCCCAAACTGCTGTGGTTTGTTATGTACAAGCATGTGTAAAGAGACTTTTTGTGTAAACATTTTTCCTTTAATCAGACTTCATACTCCTGCTTTAAAATATCTATTTGGTAATCATATTTTCAAATTTAATAAGAATAATAGAAGAACAATATTTTCTTGAGGGTACCACCCTACACTCTCAAAAAAAAAAAAAAGGGTTCTTTGTCGCTAAGATAGTACCCTTAGGTTTTGTACCTTTTACCGAGTATCTTTCTCCCGAAAAAGTGGATAGTTTACCTCCAACACCCATATGAGGGCTTTCCTCAAAGTTTTACTTCAAGTTGGATGCATATAATTGTACAGAATGTCTATGTACGCTGTAGCATTAAGATTTCCTGTCACTGGAACCAGGAGGCCCAAACCTGTTCCAGCATGACAATGCCCCGTGTACAAAGCGAACGCTGTGGTGTGTTAAGGTTCTAGTGGAACAACTCGAGTGTCCTGCACAGAGCCCTGACCTCAACCCCACTGAACACCTTTGGGATGAACTGGAACAACGACTGCACCCCAGACCTCCTCACCCAACATCAGTGCCTGACCTCATTAATGCTCTTGTGGCTGAGTGAACACGCATTCCCACAGCAACACTCCAAAATCTAGTATAAAGCCTTCCCAGAAGAGTGGAGCTTATCCCGTTCCAGATTTAGTTATAATGTTCAAAAAAAAAAAAAAAGTACCTATGGGGCAAACTTATAGTACCCTCTAGTGTATTATACTGGACCATAATTACCTTCTGAGATAAAGCTTTAAACGTACACTACATGAACATTTTGAGGTAAAATATAGAAGCTAAAGATACACAAGATGTATGCTTCAGGGTACCATCCCTGTGATGGGGATTAGTACCCTTTTTTCTAAGAATGTAGAGACATTTACGTTTACCTTAAAACCTCAGTTTAGTACCATTTTCCTCAGAGTATGTTTTTACATTGACTGAATAGATCGTTAATATCATTCCCATCCTTTTCACCATTTAGTCCTTCATTATAATACCACTCGATTACCACTCAACCTGAACTAAACTGACTAAGCTTGGATCATCATTATAAGTCATTAGATGGTTTTGTTCAGCTGATTTAATGCTCATTTCATTCCAAAAGTGAGTGGGAGTGTTTGCGCGGGGGGGGGGGGGGGGGGGGGGGGGGGGGGGGGGGGGGGGGGGGGGGGGGGGGGGGGGGGGGGGGGGGGGG
>CM075019.1:3021623-3085612 GCA_037576675.1 Pangasius sanitwongsei
TCAAAACAAAAAAAAAAATTTATAAAAAAAATTTTTTTTTTTTTTTAAAAAAATAACAAAAAAAAAAAAATAAAAAATTCAAAAAAAAAAAAAAAAAAAAAAAAAAAAAAAAAAAAAAAACAGTACATGGAATACACAAGATACACAATTATGTCAAAACATCACCCTGAAAAAATGATGTCAATAAACAGCTCCCGTTTTGTGTATTTTAAAGCAAAACTCGGCACCAGAGTTTGAAAAAAGACCCGAGCCAGGACCTTAACAAAATCAAACACAAGCACATGCACTTGTAACCATGGGAACTGTAACATGAACGCGGTATCCTTGACAAATGGATTAAAGAACTGGCTGTTATTTAAGAAGAAATATGTGAAGAGACGTTTATTTAGCGTTCATGAAAAGAGTCTCGAGTGTCAGCATTTTGTAACAGCTGTAAATGTAATTCATGTGTTTTGTTCCTTATGTAACAGGAATATAAAGATTTGGGCATGTATTTATAAGAGAAAATTGTGTGAAATAGTTGTCTGTTACATGTTGGCTACATTAGCCTTGTAGCTTCAGTGCAAAACTTTTGGATAAGGGGAAACCTTTTGTACATCTGTTTTTTTGCTCATCTGTTCCTTTAAATATTCTGTCTATAATAACATTAAAATATTCACTGTATAACAGAACTCGGGTTTCCTCGCTCCATGCAAGTTGACTCATAGTTTGTGCTTGGCTTGCAGGAGATATTGGATTGTGGTCCTCTGAAACCACCTGAAGTAATCTGTCTTTTTTGACATTAACTCAGTTAGAAAATTCTGCCAGCCCAGTGCTTTCTCCAGGATATCAATTGCTCTTAGGCTTTCAGTTGTACTGCCTCAGAAAAGAAAACCCCCGCTTCTTTTCTCTATTTAATTTACTTGTGCGACTGTCTGGGCCTTAATATTAAGACTACGCTACAGTAAACAGCTGAAGTGCAACGTGCTACCTGACTTGTCATGCACAAAGCTTTACTGGCTCTTTTATTTCCTTCCTTTTCTCTGGTAGGCAGATTCTGTTCAAATCCACCTGACTGCCAGCAGAACTGCAGCAAAACCCTTCTCCATTGTAGAAAATCAAATATATGCCTAATAAATAAGGTTATTAGGGAGTCCTGTAAAAGCCAGGTGTAGAGGAGCAGGCTACTTCACTTACTTCCTATTCTCTTAAAAGCATAGAAAGGTCAGCATTCTTACTTCTCGCAAACTATTTTACTGAGCAAAGAAAAATCACAGAAAAATCAGTGAAGCTACAGGAAAATGAGAATGGGAAGAGTTACACCGTGAAAATGGCAAAATAGCCCTTTTTTTTTTCTCCCTAATTGAGTAGATCAGGTAAACATGATTAGACTTGGAGAGGCCAGAAAAAAACTTTCAATTCTTTCAAATATTTTTTAAAATGCGTATGCCTAGTGTAGTAAAACGTACTTTATAATGGTGAAGAGCTACTAAAATTTGGTGCTACTAAGTTCATGAAGTTTTTTTTGCTCTCAATTTTCTATTTTGAGGTTTCTTACCTTATACAGCAGTGATGGAGTATATATTAAAGGACTATGTTGTAACTCGTGAGGTGATTTCAAGAGAGAGAGAAAAAGAAGACCCAACTTGTTTCACAGATGATCCACAACAGGATGTAAAAATAAATGTATGAAAAAGTATGCTGTGTCGATAAAGCACATTGGGACCTATTGGAAAATAATTAGTTTTGAGGTGGTTACAGTAAGTGTACTTTGTGTTGTAGCTAAACAGGATGCATGACACCACCCCATCACTGATTGTTTTCCTAGAACAGCAACAGCATTATAAGTTGGGTTATAAGGAGGTTATATTTCCTAACTGTTGCAATGATTTTTGAGTTTAACATAGGTTTTGGAAGGGTCAAAGTTTGTGATTTGGAGCTGAAATAGTTGTTCTTTCACCCCTATTTTCTCCTCAATGTTGTCTTGGCCAATTCCCACCCACCAGCCAGCTCTCTCCATCATACTGCAGCTACCAATGGGAGAGGATGAAGGCTAACACATGCTTCCTCCAAGACATGTCAAGCCAGCCAAACACAATTTTTTTTTTTTTGAACTGCTGCTCCTGCTCCATTGTAACACAGTGCAACACACTCAGAGAAAGGCGCTATCTACCCTATTCCGCATACATGAGCTCACGGACACCCACAATTGGCTAGTGCTACTGTGATTGACAGGGGAGATAAAGTATGCCCCTCCCATCCTGAGAACAGAGTCAATTTTGCTTTCTAGACTCATGGTAGAGCAAATGCTTTTCTGTAGCGCTGAAGTTTTTGACTGGCCATTCGCTCATTGTTGTTTCTGTTACGCGGACCTGTCAACCCTGGATACACCCATGTTGATTGAGAGCCATGCAAGCAGAGCCAATAAAGCGATGCATGACGCCATATGTAGATTAATGACTAATCGTACTGTGTGGTGATGTGAGACAGGTCTGGATAGTGGCTGAAAGCACAGAAAGGTCAGCCTTCCCACTTCTCACAGACTGTTTTATGGAGCAATCTCCCAGGAATATTCAATCCATTAAAGCCAAAGCTATGTGGCGAATGAGAATTGGAATTATTAAGCCCAGGACAAAGAAAAATACCCTGCTAAATTACATTGTTCACTTAGCAGAGACCCAGGACGGCTGTTTAATATTCTGAAGAGCTGCTCTGTGTTTGCATTTAGATAGCACTTCTGAGAGCAGACCAATTTGTTGGTTCCAGAGACGAGTGAGTGGCTCAGAATTGGCCAATACAGACCCATATGGCAGGGATTTGGTCCGTTAATGAATGTGTCTTATCTGTAATTAGACCACTAAGTGTCTTCTGAATACTGTGGTGTGTGTCTCTGCCAGGTGGAGCATCAACGGGATGCTCAGTCCCTCATCCTGAGGCCTCTTTGTCTCAGGTATTAATTACACACTGTCAGGATTTGCTGTCTGGCTCCTGTATCAAAGTCTGTCCTCAGCGGGATCCAGTAAGCACTCAAAAAAGGAAATTTTGCAATAACCCAAAATTTGTTTTTGAAACCAGAAAGTTTTTTTTCCTCCTTTCCAATTGCTTCAAAATATCATTAGGCGACTTGACTGTACAATTAAAGTGGGATGTCACATTGCATACTGGTGGAAGATGTTATTTTCAGTTAGAAAGCAATGTTGGAATACTGCCAATGAAATATCTCCTCTTATTTGCTGGCTAACAAGATTAATTTATTCATCAGCACTGTCTTTGTGTTTTTTTTTGTTTTTTTTGTTTTTTTTCCCCCTTGTCCCCCAACTTGCAGCCGGAAAACACTTGACATCACTCGGTCTTGTCAAACACTTATTAAAAGTTACACCAACTGTAACTGTAGTGGTGTTTTTCAGAAAGCCGACGATCTCTAGAGAAGCTATATGTCAGGCAGAATTGTTACCTAACCTCAGTATTTCTGAATTCTCAGAGTTGTGAACCACTTTCCTATTAATCCAAGCTTTTATGGCTTTGACACAGCTTTCTCTTCTACTGTGCTGCTCAAGCTCGCTGAAGTAATAAATATAATTGTATATCATCAGCATAAATGTAATAATAGCTCACAGCTAGCACCATGTAATTTTTTTGCTGTAATGTTTTTTTTTTTGTTTTAGATAAACTTGTATTATTCAGAATGGCATGAGTGGAATCAGGATTCGTTTGGGTTTTAACTGGCAGTTCTCACTTTATAAATGACCAGATTTCTGAGAAAATATTCAGAGACAAAGGGACACAGCATCATTATTTTTGAACCTATGGGCTCTCTGGCGACAAATGAAGACGTTTGAAAAGCTGACTTTCTAGGCATTAAATAGTTGCTGAGTGGATACAGTGTGAAATGCCAGTGTAATTCATTTTAAGGTTAACGAATCACACTTTGAGATGGAATATACTGTATATGTTTAATGTCACAATGGCACATTAATAATGCTATTACATAAGTAGACTGGTTGGGTAAATACCTGGTTAATGTGAGCTTTAACTTTATTTTTCTGTATATTGAGGACCTTGACGGCTGTCGTGGTAAGGTTTATTTTACTTCTCCGTGAAGAATGGGCTTTCCAGAGCAATTTATTGACTCTTCCCTCTTTATATAATTTCCCAAGCTAACTGAGCTTTTTCCTGCCGAGCTGAAGAAATAAATATTTAAATATAACTGTACCAAACACACAATACAGTTTAACCACTGCTTATAAATTCATTCTCTGTTCTGTTCCAGTAATATACGAGTTTGGAAATGAGTTCTGCATTGTTTATTATTCATTAACGTATAATATAATAATATATTATAACAAAATATATTATTGCTGTATAATTTTATATAATAATAATAATAATAATACTAATAATGATTGCTTAAGCTAAGGATTTAACATACATAATATGTGGAATATAGCATGCATATTTAATACTTTACGGTGTACAGTGTCCTCGGTATGAAGCAGTCCGTGCATCCTAATAACTCTTTTATTTAGTCCTCTGTGCCGCTGTGCTTTGATGGCCAATAGATTTTGTGTCATGCTGTTATGGATGCAAGCACAACAATCATGACCCGAACTTTATATGTCTTCATGTAAATTAATGCTGATGAATGGGGCATAGTAGTTTTTCGAGAGATTCAGGACCGCAATTCCATCTTTCCCTGATGAGATGGAATTTGGGGCTGTAATGTTCTGAATATTCATCGCCATCCACCTGGGTGGAAAGTGATGAATGTGAGTCATTATGTATGTACGTATATTTGTTTCTGTAATATACTGTAATATTCAACACACACTGTATTAGCCTTCTTCCCATAGGAGAACTTCCCTAAAATGCATCTGTCACAAAGATAAAACATTTATCCATGGAAAAAGAAATGTTTCGTTTATTTTCGTTTATTTTCAACTCAGAAATCCAAAACATTGTGTTAACTTTTTTCCCTTTTATTACACTGCACATAGTGAAGCTGTCTGGCCCTGCGTGACCCCTGGGTCAATACGTGGTAGAACCACCTTTGGCTATGATTATAGCTGCAAGTCTTCTGATATACAGTCAGGTCCATAAATATTTGGACAGTGACAATTTCCATAATTTTGCCTAATTTAGCCGGATGAATTCTGAAGTGTATAGAGCTATACTTTCTGCTCAGATTCAGTCAAATCCTGCAAAACTGATAGGACGGCACTTCATAGTACAGATGGATGATGACACGAAGCATACCGCGAAAGCAACCCAAGAGCTTCTTAAGCCAAACAAATGGAATATTCTTCAATGGCCAAGTCAGTCGCCTGATCTCAACCCAATAGAGCATGCTTGTCACTTACTGAAGACAAAACCGAAGGCAGAAAAACCCACGAACAAGCAGCAATAGAAGGCGGCTGCAGTAAAGGCCTGGCAAAGCATCTCCAGGGAGGAAACTCAACATTTGGTGATGTCCATGGGTTCCAGATTTCAGGCAGTCATTGACTTCAAAGGATTTGCATCCAAGTATGAAAAATAATCCTAAAATTTATAATTCTTAGTTTGCCCAATTACTTTTGAGCCTGTGGAAATGGAGGGACTCTGTAAAAATGGCTGTAATTCCTAAACGGTTAATGCAATATTTTTGTTAAACCCTTCGAATTAATGCTGAAAGTCTACACTTCAATCAAATCTTGATTGCAATCATCCATTGTGGTGGTGTACAGAGGCAAAATTACGAAAATTGTGTCACTGTCCAAATACTTATGGACCCATCTACCCATATGTGTGTCTAGCATCTTTTCACATCTGGATCCTGATATTATTGACCATTCTTCTGGACAAAATTGTTCAAGCTCTGTCAGATTGGATGGAGACCACTGGTGAACAGCAAATTTCTTTTCAGAGTTTCATGAAAAGCATCCCCACAACATGCTTCCACCACCATGCTTGGCAGTAAGGATAGTGTTCTCAGCTTGAACTGCAGTGTTTGGTTTCCACCAAATGTAATATTTTATGCCAAGTCTAAAATCTCAGACCAGAAAACCTTTTTGCACATTTGCTACATCACAAGGTACAGGATTTCATACAGCTTTTTTCAGTTATAGCTTCCTTCTTGCCACACTTCCATGAAGCTCAACTTTGTGGAGTCCAGGCTGTGGTGGTCCACTTTACCCGGTCACTGACTTTAGACGAACGACCTCCTGTTGTGCATATTCATTTTATTTTTTAATAATGGATTTAATGGCGCTCTGTGAGATGTTTGAATTTTGGGATATTTATTATAACCAGACCCTGACCGATACGTTTCTGGGTTTGTTTTGATAGCTCCTTGTTCTTCATGATGCTGGTTGTTTAGGTATGTTCTCTAACGATCTCTGTGTTCTTCCAGGAACAGGTGTATTTATATTGAGATAATCTGACACTTTAATTGCACACTCCATTCAGTGACTTCTGATGGCGACCTGCTACCACAGACTGGAGCTAACTTTTACACTTTTTATTTGTATGTAATTATGCCAAATATATTGATTTCCCCCCACTTTAATAATATGGGCTATTTTATGTAAAATCATGAGACACAATTTTAATGAAGCCCACTTCACTTATACATTTTACAAAATGTGGAGAGCTTCAAGAGGGGTGAATACACATGCAAGGCACTGTATGTTAAATTTTTGGGGGGTTTGACTACCTACATCAATCCAGACAATCATGACACACACACACACACAGAGATGCATCTCTCAGCAGTTATACTACTGAGAAATTAATCCAAACGTCACCAAGGCATTACAGGGTTATTGTGTTAAATGATATTTATGTCTCTGGCCAGAGACCATGATTAAATATTTATAGCTTTGTCCCATAAATCGTCCTCGGACAAGTGAGATAGATTTAATGAAGATTTAAAGTGTTTAGTCCTAATTCAGAAGTAAACACATTAACAAATGCAGGCGCGCACACTGAACGCTGCTCTAGAGATATATTAAGCGCAGACATCAAGCTGTTGTGTGTTCTCACTAGGATGTACTCGGTTAAATGATATATATACCACAGTATTGTTGTGGCCACTTCAGATATAATCCCTACTCCCAATGTGTGTTGTTTTTAGACAGCAGGTAGGAAACAAAGGCAAAGGCAGAGACGAAAAAGCAAGCCAAGAGTGAGAGAAAAAGCGAGAGACTGTACTTCAGAAGCTCTCAGTAACAAAGTATAGAGGAACTGACCGGGAAAAAGAGTACTCTCTTAAGATGTAAAGGACTCTTATTGCTTACTGGACATCCATCTTAGTGTGCATCAGTTATCTATGCCTACAATGTTTTCTAATGAATGTATTTAGTTCTAGTTTCTGATATCTAAATTAATTAGTAATTTCAACACTGATTAAAAAAAAAAGTCCTGTAAGTCCTTTTTTTTTTTTTTTTTTACTGAGGTAGAAAAAAGTTTGGTGCATGAATTCTGGCTCAACCTCAGCTACATTACTCCAGTTCATAATTGGTCTCAATGAGAGATGTGCATGGAACTGTTATTTTAATCCCTCTCACACAGTCACCTGCCCACAATCATTCCCCACAAAATTAGTTAGTTCTCTTTCCAAAAATATATATAACCAAACAGACTAATTTAAACTGAGGATGAATGCGTGAACTGTAAATGCATCTTGCACCATTGCACATTTGTGTTAATGATTGGTCTTTCTTTCTCCCTCTGAGCTTTATATCAGACCACTCACACACACCCGCATGAGAGTAAAAACCTCCCACTCAAATGATTTTTTTTGTTGTCGCTTCCCAATAGGATCCCAGTCCCGAAGCACACCTCTATTCTCAACCAGATGCACTGTGAACGTTATTAGCAATCAAAAAAACAAAAAATGTGCACCTCCTATGTATATCCTGTATTTGTATCTGTTCAGAACATTTTATCTGTTCATTCCAAATTATGTACTTGTATTTGATTACACCTCTAGAAGACGACTGAATGAATGCAGTAATTGTGTCATGCAGTTCTACATGAGCAAACCTCCATGTCCAATACGCTCCTCCAATGAACGTGGGCTTTCTTTGTCCCACAAGTTTCATATCTGACCTCATGCTCCCACCAGCATGAGAGTCAAAACTGAGTTCAACTCTCAGTGAAGGCCACAGAAAGAATGAAAGAGAAACACACAGTGCCAAAGGAAATTCATTAGAGAGCATGTCTTAATAATAAACACTACTACTAATAAGAGTCAACTTTATCATATATATAATCCATATAATGGTGAGTGCTTTTGCCTTATTTATGATGTGCCCAATCAAGATTTGATCCCTAATCTGTTACATATTTGAAAACATTCACTGCCAAGCCCCCTACATGTTGATACAATGTTTTCTGTCAGAGGCCTGAGTGCTGATGTGTGAGGCTGCTGCCTGGATGATGACCCTCCTGCTGCTTGGAGAAGGCAGGAGATGGCGACTAATGGCAGAGCTGAGCACAGCGGGGGTTCCATATCGCACCAGGAACAGGGCAATTTGTCACTTCTACACATCCACAGAAGCAGCAGAAAGAACAGTTCTTCATTGGGGACAATGAAGACATCATGGATATAGGCAAAAAAAAAACAAAAAAACATCTTTCTTCCTGCATTAATATTATGGATATAGTACATGCTCTATAATGAATTTACAGCATTCATTCATCATTAATAACGGTGTGGTCAGGGCTGTGGTGGTTTAATTAGGCAACTAGTTTGTTTATATTTTAGGAAATAGAATCATGTATATTCATTTTAAAAAAATTACGGGCAGGTACAAACAAAAATAATAAGCAGAGACCAATTATGAAGTGGAGTGATGTAGCTGAGGCTGAGGAACTGTCAGAGGCAGAATTCACACACCATGCTGACACTGACAATTCTACATCAAAGTTCTTTTCCCCAGCATTTTCCAATATTTCTGGGGTTATCGTTGTAGGGTTCTTATTTAATTACAAATAAACAAACAAAAAAGCCTCTTCTGATTTGGGCTATTTCCACTCCTGGTTTATATAAAAATACAGACCGAGATATGGCTATCTGGAGCACTAAACAGATAACAACAGACGCAATCAACTCTACACCCAAAAGAACATTGGAGTAGCTCCTTCACACCATCAGGAGATTTTTTTATTTCCAGACACTGCTTGTATTAATGATCACTATCAGGATATCAAAAACGCATCCTCATACTAGTTCACTAGGTCATGGACTAAGAATGCCATCACTCTAAATCCCTGTTGGGGAGGCTAGTACATTATGAACAGAAAGACACTACAGAAATGATTTTTCTTTTCTTTGATTTAATAGACAAACAAGGTAATTGAAGTGCTTGATACAATTTTCCACTTGAATTAAATGATCATTCTTAAAGAGGTCATTTTATGAAATAGCAGTGACAGTCTGTATTTACAAATTTGAGTATAAAGAGGAACTAAATCATCATCCCTTCATGCATCCCTTTAAACTTCATGAAGCGAAGCTTAGCGAACAGGGAATCATAGCAAACTGTGCTGAAGTTAAAAAGTGGCTAAGATGGCTGGCTCCATAACAATCCAGCTTTCAGCTACATATTGTAGTTTTGTTTATAGATGTTTATAGTGACTCCCACTGTGTCCTAAAATGCTGAAGAACCAGATGTGGTTTGCGTCAGATATTTACAGAAAAGATTTCCACTACTTGTTAGTTATATTGACCTTGTGGCTCAGGTGCAAAACTAAGGCAAACATCAAGGCTCATTGACAACATTTAAGGGGAAGAGGTCAAGATTTTTTTTTTTTTAAGCCAAGCTATTCCTAGAAACATCTGGGGAAATTGTATTTATGAACTGGCCTCACTGTCTGCTGCTTTAAAAAAAAAAAATACTTGAACAGCAGATAAAGTAGTGCTGTCTGAAATGTACTGTTTTTGAAGAAATCTTTTGTACAGTGCTACATTTATTTTCAGACTATAATACGTCTGAAAAATATTTGACCAAATTGTGTTGGCCAGCTAATATTTGAGATTCTGTCATCATGTGATCACAAGATGTACAGTGGGTTAAAGCAGGCTTGCTTTTCCTTGACTCAGATAACCCTGAAACTGGTCAGTTTCATCCCGGAGACACATCTCTCAATGTTTATGATGGTTTTATGATGCTAGTGTTCAGTTAAATGCACTTTATGAGCTCTGATTGGTGTAGCGTGGCTGGGCCTGGCGCTCCTTACTGCAGTGTGATGTCACCACCTGGTGGCTCGAAGTGAGAGAGAGGATGAAATCTGGGGTCAAAGATGATCTGCAGATGTAGATGCATGGTTATATATTTACAATATAAAATAAGGAAGCATATTTATAGCAGTTACTTCTTTAAGTAAATAAATTATTATTGTTCTTGTTGTTGATAAATATTGATGTCATTTTGCAGTATTTGTTTTAAGTTTGTTAGCATTCGTGTTACTATTTGCATTAGTACAGTTAAGTGCAAAAGTATGCGCAAGTTATTTGATTATACACACACAAGTTATTTGATTTTATATATATATATATATATATACATATATAATGTGCGTGTAAAATATAGGTACATTTTTTTTCTTTTTTCAAAAACAAACCATGAGGTTCGTATTTTTGCACTGGACTGTCTAAGTAGTTTAAAATATAGTGTTTATCATTAATCAGGTTTTTGTGTTGCATAACATAAATTTGGAAATATTGTCTCATGGTAACTGTTTGGAAAGATGTTGTAAATCAACACTTATAAGTTGCTTTGAGAGTATGAACACTAACACACTGCGTGTGTCTAAACTTCAGTTTATCTGAATAGTCAATTTAACATAGCAATAACACCAAGTTTCATAGTTTATATAATGCACCTTTGAGCGGTTACATGACGTTCCACTTCTACATCCGTTCATCCTTGCGTGAACGGAACTGGCTATGATTAATCCTAACCCTTCCCATTATAAATGTCATTTATTTCACACCTTGTCTATGACGCAGCGCAGTGATACTTTTTCCACTGACTGCATTCAGTCTGAGGATTCACCATTTTCACTGCTGTGCGCTGATTTATGTGTGACTGAGCAATCCACTAAACTGACTGCCTGCAAAAGTCAATGCACAAGAAAATATCCCCAGGTCAGACATTACAGCATGAATGTTTATTCGCTTGTTATTCAATTTGTCTTTCAGTGTGTAGACATGGACAATTCCTATTCACTACCTGAAAGGTGGTAAATTACCCATTTTTTTTTTACTTAAGTAAAAGTGCAACTCATCTAAATTAATTTTGTGGTAAACACTGAGGCACAGCTTAACATTCTTCACTCAAGATTAAAGTAGAAAATATAATCTCTTACATTTCCTTGAAGTACAAGGAAGCTAAAGTCACCTTTTGTCAGCTAAATGATTTTAGTTACTGCTGGTAAATAAGCACCTCTTTCTCCAAGGAACATGAGAAAACATTAGCTGAGGCTAACTAACAGCTTTATTCCTAATCTCTCAAATGTTCGCTAGCTCTAACAATACAAAGTGTACATAGCAGCAGATAGTTACAGTGATGTGTATTAGGTCTCATTCTCTCTGTAACTTCTGTTATAGTTTAATTATATTAGAAGTTTAGATCAACTCCTTGAAGCTGTCTGATGCCAGAAAGTCACAAATGACTAGTACTTGACAAATATTATAGGTATATTTCTTTTGAAATGTAGTAAGTAAAGTATAGGTACTTAAAAACCAGACCTCTGTGGCACGATAACGAACGAACTGGGAGGGTGACGGCTAAATCGTACTTCTTGTGACACATGTAAAGGCAGTTGCTACATTTTTTTTTTTTTTTACCCAGACAGCTGAACTCTCTGTACATGATCTAACAGACAGATGGATTGATCAGTGTTGTTCAGAGGAGAGATGAAAGCCATCCTTCCCCCATGGGAATCTTTGGAATGGCTGTGATATTGCTCCTGACATTTGTATAAAATGTAAAATGTAAAGTTGTTTATGCACACTGTTTTATGTTCAGTGAACTGGATTAGCCAAATGAGTCATTGTTCAGCATTTGGGTTCTCATGACACCCATTTTCTTGCTTGTATAAGATCTCTACCAGCTCAGGAGACGGAAGACGTAATGGAGGCGTGTCAGGCGGACAGAGTTGTGTGCTGTGGGGTTGATGTGTAAGCGTTATCACTGACTCACGGCATTAGAAAGTCTAAATTACAACAATCGCAGCCTTTTTGTTTATTTCTCAGTCGCTCACAGACAGTTGCTAAACATACTCATGTCCGTTAAATGTTTTTCAAAAACTTACTAATGGGTGTAAAATATTTCATAGAGCGGAACAAGCAGCCGGCATTGTGTTTATATGGCTGTCCTGGCCGTCAGCCAGTAGAGGGCATGAAAAGAAGACATGTCGTCACCTTCATTTGTCACTCAGCACGATTCGGTTGAGTCAGGGACTTCCATGATTCATGGTAACCTCCCGGAAAAAAAATAACGATGAGAAAGAAGCCAGTACCTCCTACACCTCAACTCCTCAATTCCTCCCCTCACACCAGGTCCAACTTTTTTTTTTTTTTTTTTTTTTTTTTTTTAAACTGAATCTGAAATTTCACCTGTGGCTCAATGAAAGTCTTTTCGTGGTGTTTTTCAGAACATTGGTCTCCAGCAGGCTGTGTTGTATGGCATAGCTGGAGGCTACAGGAGAGGGGTTTTCTCAGGCAACCAGAGGATTTTCCTGCTTCCTTCCTGAGAGTTCATAAATCTGTCTGTCGGCAAATGCTAATGGTCTGACATTAACGTTGTTTGCTTTCATTAACACGCAGAGAGAGGAAGTCCCCCAGCAGACTCAATGGACCAAACTAGTGACGGCAGGTTGGACTGCTGTTCTGTTTGGTGCCTTTTTTATAATCCCTCTTGAAAAGACATATTTGCATGACCAGACCAGAGTGCATGCAGAAGCACTGAGTTTGATAAAAATGAGTTTGAATTTGCATTCGATTGAATTTGAATTGCGGTTTCTATGTGCATAGGTTTTTTTTTTGCTGCAGTTAAATAATCATAGAGAGGTCTTATATGTTTTCTTAAACCTGAAACATTTTAAACTTTTATAATCATAACACCAAAGCATGAACTCGGTTCACTTTATTTTGTATGATTTTATTAGAAAGCAGAGGTCAATATATTTACAATAACAGTGAGTATCTTCCTTTTCATACAATCAGTGATTCCTGAGCCTTTCCAGCATGAGTACATTTCATAACACTTTTATTTACCTCTATATCCACATGCGTTTTTGAGGTTTTAGATTGTAAGGTCAGCAATGTGACATACTGGGTCATAATTCACCTATTCATTCATAAAGCACTGGTCTTATACTCAATTCTAATAACATTTGAAAAATGTATTCATTGTACAAGTGATTTGTCCAGTGTCAGAGCTTCAGATCAGGTTATGACTTCGAGATTTCACCTACACAGTGTCCTCATCTCATTTTATCACAGTTCCCTCAGAAAACGTGTCATAGCATTGGATAGCAGTGTTGGGGACCAGTCTCCTGGAGATAGCCCATGTGCCAAGAGAAAGGTAGAGTCTGAGTTGCCTCACTATGCCCATCCACATAGCTCTGAGAACAGGATCCCCAAACCCCAGCCTGGTAGCCCAACCCGTCACCCATTCGCCCATACCGAGGAGGACTGGTGTTGTCACTGGCAGGGCTGCCACAGGATCCACCTGTCGCATAAAGCTGGACATCGGGAGAGTAGCAAGAATAGTGTGGTGATAGCGGACAGGTAGAACCCACGTGTCTCAAATGGTCCATGTAAACTTGCTGCTCTGAAGGCAGTCTGTGCATCTGCATCTGGTGCGCCAGTGGTTCCCAGGCCATGTACCCCTGGGGCTCTAGATGGGTCGGGGACACTTGTCCAGGTTGTCCATGGCATTCCCGGTGGTTGCAGGCTTTGCTGGCTCCGTTGGGTGGGTTATTGCTAAGAAACACGGATAACGCTGAGATGCGGTTGATGGCACGCTGCAACGTGGCTATCTTGGAAAGGCGTTTGCCACTCAGGTCATGATGGAGTGCCACACGCAGTGCATTGAAGGCCTGGTTGTAATCCAGAATCCGCTTCCTCTCCCTCACATTGGCCGCCATCCTACGGGCCTTGGAGCGCACCGGCCTGCTGCGTTTCTTTGGCCGACCCTCCTCGGCCTCACTGAGGGTGCTGCTGGGACTTGCGCTATCGGCGTAGGAACATTTCCGGCCACTGTCGACGGCGTCATCATCCACCTGAGCCTCCGGACTGAGCTCCAGCTCCTCCTCTGAGAACTCGGAGCCAGTGAAGCTGCTGTGACTTTTCATTGCCAGAGTCTGGGACTGCTAGATGCGTCTTGGTTCTCCAGTTCACGATGGAGTTTTGTACCAAAGTTTCGGTTTGCTGTGCAGCCCAGAGCCTCTTGGCTGGCGCCACCAGACACCATATGATTACCTTTGCTTCCTCCTGACGGCTTTTTAAAGCACCTTCTCCTAGAGTCACATGGTACAGTCACCCATGAGGAATGGTGCGCTGTGTTTACGAGTTCCCTCCAGGCAAATGAGTTTGCTGAACAGACACACCTTCCTCTGAAGCTCACTTTGGACCTTAACATTGTTTTTTCAACCTTTCAGTGAAAGGCTTTGACACAGACTAAATCGAAGTGTATTTACTAATTTTTTTGTATTTACATTTACTAATTTCCAAGCTGTTAAACATTTCATACATCGAAACAACACCATTTTTTCTAACTGAAATTAAAAAAGGTCCGCGCACTCAAACTTGGCAGTTTAATCTTGGATGGGACGATCTTGATCTTGGAACTTAAACAACTACTTTACTGTCATCCTTCAGTCATCCTTCAGTCATAACACAGTCACTTTGAATTAGCCTCACATTTGCAAATCATATGTGAACAAACTGTTAGAAAACTTTCCTTAAGCATTTCTAAAAATCCCTGGAACCTCAGCATGAGAAATTGTGAATGAGATTCAATGCTTTTTTTTCCTTCTCTTGAGGTATGGTGATTAATCATCAGCTCCATCAACTCCATCTAAATTTGTCTGTGGCCCATTATGACAAATTGTGTATATCAGATAACCAGTATTTTGTGTATTTCCTCTCACACCATGTGAGAGGAGGAAGAAAACGGTTAGGACCCATTATTTGGATTTGTCCACAGATGCAATTAAGAGTCTCCAGAGTGGCGATCCTTGCTCTTGTGGTGCAGGGCTTTATGAACTGTGTAATTTGCGTGTCTTTGTAAGGCTACTATAAATCAAGTCCCAACAGCACCTGAGGACAAAAATAGATAAGGACCTGGACTTCAAAGCTGGGGAAAAGAGGGCAAATATTTTACAATTATAACATGTAATAGTTGCTTGTTCGAGCAACCCGGCATTTTACACCATGGTTCGTGCAGCTTCTTTAAAAAAAAAAAAAAAGAAAAGAAAAGAAAAAAATGATGCTTGTCAAAACAAGCTAAATTCTCAGTGCAGTAGTCAAAAGACAGATCTTTTGATGTGGACATTTTTTCATTTTCTTTATCTTTTTTTTTTTTTGAATGCCAGTGTGCGCTATATGCACTCGTGTACCCTGTCTAAGTCCACCAGTGTCATGTTTGATCCTGTTTTCATCATCTCTGAGGCGTTATATCAGATATGTTTTTAGAGTTCAGTGCTCACTGTCAAGACTGCATGTTTTTTTTTTTTTTTCTTTTCTTTTTTTAATCTGAGCACAGTACTGCTCGTGTTTCTCATAATTCAAGTGGACCAGACAAACGTTAGTGCTTGGACAGGCCATGGCCATTGCCCTGACACCAAACGAGAGGTCATGCCTGAACATGGCTTCCTTCCTTTTCGCTTCTTTTATGGTGGCTGCTGTGGCTGAGTGACGCCAGCCGTTAAAGAGCTAACGATGTGAACATTTCAGCCCTTTTCAATTAAACGCATTGTTACTTAGCAGTAGCCCCATTAGTGGTTAGGTGTACAGTGCTGAGAGGGATTCTTGGTTTTGTTGTGTGCTGTAAGATTAATGTTCATGCAAGTTCGGTGTGGACAGGAATATGGCGATGGAGATGCAAAGGACAATACACTCTCAATGGGATGCATTAATATTTGCATTAATTGTTTGCATTTTTATTTATAAGACTTTTTAAAAGTCCCGATGTCATGATGGCATCCCATGGCAGACAACTTAGTTACAACTTTACCTCTGACTGTTACAAAGTGCTGGCACTGGAGGGGCCTTCCATAAATGTTAAATAAACATCTCTTTTCAGAAAACTTCACCATATAATTGATTATATCACAGCATATTTTAAAATCTGTTTATTATTAGCCTATGTGGAGCACCTGCTGTAGTATAGAAGTGTTAATGTATTAAACAAGCACAGTAATATAAACCTGTGATTTGCAGTTGCAGGAATGTCAAAAAAAAATGAACCAACACTTTCTAACCATGAGTATTGAGGACTCAACGGCATTGTGGTATAAAAGTGCATTAATAGATGTTGGAAAAGGATTTTATAAAAAACATTGACCTAGGAAGGGGTGTTAACAATACATAACAAAAATTTCCCATTACTTATTGACTTGCAAAGTTGTGTTTTTCATTGGCGCTATCAGTTTCACGGCACATCTACCTTCTGGGCCTGAATTTGACACATCACCTCATCTGTCGTCATTTTGAGCAAATCATGCAGCACCTACATTTTGTAGCCTACTTTGCCCTATATCAGGTGTGCAAAATCTCATGATTATTTTGTGTAATAATCTGTAATGATGCATTTCATAAAGCAACTTTTTATGGAACAACTGTGCTTCAGAAATTAGTGTAAAGTCAAAAATAATACATAACGACAGCGCTTAAACACACCTTTACTGCCCAAGATTGAGGTTTCAGAAGCTTTTTGCCATTGTGGTAATATAGTACTGCAGATCATTTGGTATTAATCAGTGGTTCAAGCACCGAGTTGTCTCACCAAAGCGCAGACCATCCCCCTGGACCAGCCGATGATTTATAAGTGGCCCATGTCAGATTTTATTGCCTCCCGTTGAGAGCACAAAATCTGTGCCTCAGACCATCCAAGTCCGTTCCTTCTGACAGATGACAAGACACTAGTAATTATCAGCCGCCAAGAATAAATCAAGGCCTTTACTGAACGTCCTGCGATGCCCTTGAAGGAATAACCATTTTCATGACGAGGGGAACCTGTCCAACGACACTTTCCTGAGATTTGTAAATCTCTAGCTCAGGCCCGCATAATGAGCGGTTGTTACTTGTGTGTTATTAGAGGTTTGTGACCAGCATTATAGATACGCGTTTCCTAAGGGGTAGTTGGAATAATGAGTAAGTAGAGTCCGGTTGCTAACCTTGGCTTTTGCTGCGGTATGTTAATGTATGTTTTTGGCTTTCCGAGTGGTATTTTCACACCTCAATAAAACATATCCTGCCAAAGACGGATTGCCTTGGGTATTTTTCCCCCGATACGTAAAAAAACCTAACAGTGAGGTCATTTTTATTTTATCAGCAATTGACTCTTGTTTACGGATGTTACAGCTCGAGATCTAAAGACTCTTTGAACTTTTTTTTTTTTTTTATTCAGTCTACTGACAGTACACAAGGACTGGGATAAAAAAAAAATTAATCATTCCCCCAATCTCACTGATTTAATTTTTTGTATCCCAGTCCCTGTGTACTGTCAGTAAATTGAATAAAAAAATTATCACTGTGTCACCGGAGACTGGTTTCAGTAGCTGTGGGATGTCGCCTATGTTTTCTGACACAACATACTGTAACGCTGTAATATTGTCTCTCTCACACAAACACAAACACATACCTGCCACTTCACAGACTGGTTTAACAGAACCACCCAGACTGAGTCAGTAGACACAACACATCTCTCACTCTCTCCAGCTGAGAGAGAGAGTGATGAGCAACGCTGATGGATGAGTCAACCCTGAACACATCGGCGGTCCAATTACTGTAAAATCACTGAAAATTACTGTAACTACTTTACTACTTTACAAAGGCTTTGTATGTGATTTAAAGTTATTAAGCGATTCCAAGTGGTCATATCAAAACATCAGCTGATTTCTCTTCTTGGAAAGATGCTGTAAGAGACAGTTTTCTGGTAAAGTACGGGAGCTTAGCTCCAAATGCAGTTCATGAAATACACATGAAAAATATAAAGTCTTTTTATCTTTTTTAAATATTTGATATTTTTGATATTATCAATGTAATATACACTCATCACATACCTGACTCTGCTCAGAATTCATTTTAAATAAATAGATCACAGACTGCAGCTGTGTCTTATTGACAGTCACATTGCAAATGCATTCAGTGAGATGAATTACAAAAATTCTTACACTGCCAAAAAAGTTGCCTTAAAATTGTAAAACTTCATCGAACCCCATCAACCAGCCAGTGAGGGAAGTAAATGGTTCATAAAATGTGAAATTTACAAGCGAAAAGGCCCAAGGGCTTCACACTGTGACAGTGCGCTATTAATGGTTGTTAGGATATCGACTGTCAATCGCAGCACCGAAGGGCAGAGCGAATACCAGCACTGCTGCTGTTTACAGGTGTTTATCAACGTAATGACAGGGGCTTCAGAGAACATCTTCATTCATCACGGACATTTCTTTCCACAATGAAAATTAATCGATGCTGTGGCTAATTATTCACTTTTCGTGTTTGTGTCACTTCATTCTGGTAGAGCACACAGAGAATAAAGCCACGTGATTTACGTGAGCAGTATTTGATCACGTTAAAAACATGTCAAGGTGCATTTCATCATGTTATGCCCTGAAATGGCATGTGAGCTCATGTAGACATGTGACATGTGAAACATGCAGTACAACCACATTACCTACTAGGGATGTAACTGAATACGAATACATTATTCGGAATAAGCAGATACAAATACAGACATGACTAGGAGGAGCACGATTAGGAGGGCACTGCATTACTTTCCTATAACCTACATGTGAATGCTTCAGGTGAGAAAAGTAGAACAATGTGAGAGAGAAGTAAAACAATGCATACTACAATGTGAAAAATGTGTGAAACTTTTAAATATGAAGCATCTAAAAATGACGATGTGAAATGTGTGAGACTTCTCTCTGGGTGATATCAAAGATATTACTACGGAAGGCACAACTCAAAGCTAAGCTGTCATATGAGGAAAACCAAAATGCCTGGGTGAGAGTCTGTCATCAGCAAATACCCTCAAGCAAGAGACCACTGATTCACTTCTAAACACCGCTGACCCTGGCCTAAGTCCTGGCTTAACATTACAGAAGCCTACTGGTACAGTACAGTACAAACATATACCATTAACCATCACTTCCCTTTGCTGATTTATGCCCCACTGAGTTGCTTGCATGCTTGAAGTAGCTGCTACCAAAATGTCATAACTTGTCCAACGCTTGCTCTCGGTTGTAGGAGGAATGTAGAGACTTGTTACATGCGGCTAAATACCTTTATTCAAAGGATTCATTTTAGTTTGAAATATTGGTGCGATGATTCTGTATCATAGCCTAAAGGCTTCACAAAATGGATTAGAAAATGCATGCAGTCATTGATATGGTGAAGTTTTCTGCAAGGAGACATTTATGTAACATTTATGGAAAGGGTCTCCAGTGTCAGTTTTGTAACAGTCAGAAGTAAAGCTGTAACTTGTTTAATAATGCATGAAAGTCTTCAGGAATGTGGAATGTGTGGTTCACAAGCTGCATTTTTTTTTTCTCTTAACTTCAAGAGAATATTTGCTTATAATCTGAGAGAGTCTGAATTTTATTTCGTATTAATCTCCATTGTCAGCAATGTAACTACACGCTCATTTCCCGTTATTTGAAGCCCCACAAAGCTGTATTTTTAGTACTCAGGACAATAATCGATGAATGTAGCTCCAGTAAGTTTTATAATGGGGAAATTTGATCTGTTATTGCAATGAATAATCTGTGTATATTTGGCTTGTAACCATAAGCATTCTCCTGGCTTTCTTGAAGTGCATGATGTTTGGGGGTGAAGTGTCCTCTAGTGGTGCAGTATTGAACAGACTTGGTGCAGGTGCTTGATTCAGAGCAGTGTAACTGCTGAATCGACACACCGAGTTTCAAATATATCTGTCGGACCTGTGGCTATTTTAAATATATTGCAAAAATATCATTTTCAAAGTATGTGTACATGACCCTTTCTGGTAAATGAAATCGGCTTGTACCTTTTAGACCGCAGCTGTTTGAATTCTGACTCTCTTCAGGGAGTCACATCATTTGGCTAAGTATTTGGCTAATACTAATGCTTAACTATGGCTGAAAGTGTGTAATGAAATCATGCTCTAACTTCCAATGAACAAAACATTACTTTGCATTGCATTTTGTACATTTAAATAATTGCAGAATCAGAAAGGTACTGAAAATGTGCTTTGCCAAATACAGTAAGCATTGCTGCGATAATGTTATTGTGCTGCTGTCTGTGTGCATCATTAAGAAGATTTATTTCCATTTATCCTCATAATCACATCCCTAATACACTGACTACATACAGCACGTAAAGTACCAGATATCTCTATCTATATTAATATCTATATATAATTATATGTTAGTTTCAGATAAACTGGTAAAAGGTTGTGGGCATGATTAATGCTAATTCATGTCATGAATTTCATAAATGCAAGTTATTATTATTATTTTTTTTTTTACATTTCTGAACTTTGCCTTGCCTCTGATAATCTCTGTAATGCACACGCACGGTGACTTATTGTTTTATTGCTTTATTAGAGTACGGCTGGCATTATTTATAGGTATAATAAATTGATAAAGGTGGGTTGTGATTTCCACCACTGTAACAAAAATACTCACAGACCCCCTGCCTGTGCTACAGGATCCCCTGCTTTGAGAATCATGTTAAGATGCTATGGAAAGCCAAACGGTGCTTTTTAAATTGACTTTAAACAATTCCGAAAACGAAAAAGCATGGGCATTTAATGATGCGGTTTTACAAAAAAAAAAAAAATTTATATGGCGTAATAGCTGTCCAAAGGTATTTGTTTATTTTTCACGCAGTAATAAATAAAAGCGTGTAAACGTGCAGGTTTTGTGGGGGATTGTGATCCTTTTGGTGTTCCACATGGGCGGAGCGCTGGCGCGCAGTAGCGGGGTTTGGCCGCGCGGGGGCGACATGCGGAGTGAAATCCACTTTCACTGCCGCACAGTTTCAATGGAGGAGCAGCAGCACCGCACGGAGCGGGCACACAACCTCCACCTCCACCTCACCGCCGTAGCGCCATGGACCGGGGGAAATCACACGGCACTCCGAGAGACGTCTGAACAATGCAGTTCATCGCTACTGTGATCTCAAGCTGCCGGAAACGCAGAAGGAGAAAACAGGTAAGTGGAGATTAGCCGTGTTAGCAATCTGTACTGCCGTAGGTCTCTGACATTAGACTAGACTAGCTTAACTCTGCTGAGTGGGGAAAAAGTTGACGAGTCTACATCAGCATGTTCTTAGAGACACCATTATCATTACTGTCTTCTGACCAGCGCTAAAACTGTCGGTTTGTGAAAAGTTTTCTCGCCGTGTTTCAGTGCGGCTAACGAGAGCAGCAAAAACAACCGAGATCACTAGCATGAATTCATCAAGTGATTTACTAACTAAACACAACATGGAGAAACAGTTTTCGCGAAAACTTTATTAACACATTTTACACATCTCGTAAGCAGATGTATGTGACGTGGATTTAAAATAAGTAAGTAAATAAATAAATAATTAATCAACATATTTGTCCGGGTAGCTTGATGGGTTAACGTCAACGCCGGGTTCGCTGGAATTTTCTAAGTGTTATTTTCCTCCCCCACCCATACTCCGACAAGCCCCGCCTCCTGTCCTGGGTGGGATTGGCCAAGTAGTCCGTGCGCACACGAGTTCCACAAACTGATTGGTGAACTGAGCATGCGCGTGATCTTCAACTAACCAATCCTTACACAGGAGGCAGGGTTTGGTCGGGAAAACGGGTGTGAAGTTTAACATGACGTGATCAGTTTGCTCTTTTTCCTGTCCGCCATGTTAAAACCAAAAGTCCTAAATTTTAGCCAAGAAGTTTGATGGTGCTGTAGTTTTCACAACTATTTGGTCAGAAATCTTGCATTTTCCCGTGTGTGTGTGTATGTGTGTGGTGTTGACATTTATTTGTGTTGTGTGCGAAATATATGTAATTTGAAATCTCGAAGAATTTAAGCTAACGTAAGCAAAACATTTGCCAGCTAAGCTGAATGGAGGATCTGACAATTTATTAGACAGCCAATGACTGTTCGTTATCTTTAAAAACGAGACGCAAATATAACTTAATATGCGTTTAGCTATTTATTCGGATCGTTCAGGTTCTGTTTTACCTTCCAGATATAGCTAGTTAGCTTCCATATTGGGCCTGGACCACCTGCTCAACGGCGGTGGCTGAATCCCAAATCAACAACTGCCCCTTATTTAAGTGCACTTTATACAGTCTAAAGAAAGAGCAAGCGCGCTACGTAGTGCACTAATTGTCCAATAGGAAGGCGTTTGGGATTCAGCCGGGGTCGGAACGTGTCATGACCTAATTAGCAGAGTTAACGTTGCATAGTGTGTGTATATATATATATATTTATTTTATGCAGTTATATTATGCACTATGCAATTAATATTGCATAGTGTGTGTATATATATATATATATATATAATTTATTTTTTACGTGTAACTTGAATAAAACTACTTAAAAAAAAAAAAAAATCAGCCTTGTCATAATTTAGTTTCCTAAGTGTATATTTTCACTTCATGTCCTAAAAAAATCAATCTTTGTCAATAGTAGTTGGAAGTAAACAAATCATTTAGTTGAACTTTTTTAGAGCAACCTTGTAATAAATTAAATTTTATGACTGATGATTATAAAAGCATACAGGTTTATGACAGTTGGTTTTCTGTTCACGGAGGCCACTGAGGTTTTCCAGGAAGTTTATATATAGATCGTCTTTGGCTCAGACTTTGCTGTGTGAGTCATTCAGTTCTTGGTGAATAGAGTCACGTTTTGCTCAGTCATGGTGGCCTTGGTAGATTTCAAAGTTCACCAAAGTTTCCTGTTAAACCCCTGTGTGTGTTTGTGTTTGCTTTTTTGATTCAAAAGATACATGGCACCTCGTGTTAATCATTTCTTCTAACATATTTCTCATGCTCCTGTCTTGCAGGTGAAAGTAAATTAATTGGTTTCAACCTGACTGTGAATAAGGACGACTCAAAGAGTGTTTTTGATGCCGGAGTCAGGAATTCACTGAACGATTGTTTAAAGCAGTGGGCTGACTCGTGGAGGACACAGCGAAACAATTCCCAACTGCAGTTGTGCTCACAGTATGGATGGGAATCATCAGACCTCCGTTTTAAAGCATCACGAGGTTAAAAACATGCACGAAAAAGAGCCAGTGTTATCTGTGAACGGCGAGGTGGTCCTCAGTTCTGGTTACATTACAAACGGTTACTCCGTCAAGCCCGCCGACAACGATGGTAGTGGCTCTGAGAGCGGATACACAACGCCTAAAAAGAGGAGAGCGAGACGCAGCAGCATGAAAGGCACAGAAAACACCAGTCGGGAAAAGGACAAAGCGGCGAAACCCTATTCTAAACAGGATACGGAAACTTCAAGCCAGGAGATGTCCGGGAAAGCGCTGCACTCGCGACCTAATTGCGCCAGGACTTACCTTAAAACAGAGGTGCACACAGGGGTTCGTAGGACAGGCGTTCAGGACACGAGCCCTGTGGCTGAGGTCCAGCATAGAAACTCTGACAGCAAGACCTCTATTAGTCTTGGTGGTAAAAAGATTGATGATAGGGTCAATAAAACCAAACTGGCCTCCTCAGTGAACTCTAAAGAGGACTCGTGGACTTTGTTCAAGCCTCCTCCTGTGTTTCCGGTGGACAACAGCAGCGCTAAGATAGTCCCTAAAATCAGTTATGCAAGCAAAGTTAAGGAGAACCTCAACAAAGCGACGCAGGCCAGTGCAGAGACGACACAAACGTCTACAAAGCTCTCGCACGTTCCCATGTCTGCTGTAAAGACTGTCACATCCGCTAGCTTTGCTAACATCCCTGCATCTCTAAATGCTAATGGGTGTTACTCTGTGGAAACGTCTTTCAATTCTGCTGCTGGTGTTAATGTCACACCTTCTGCCTCCTCTAACCAGGCTGAAGAAGAAGTAGAGTCTGCCCTGGATGACAGTTGTAGCTCGTCATCTTGTCTGTCTGCTCCAGAGCCACGGAAATCGAATCTTTTTGTTTACCCGCACAAACCTTTAAATATGCAACCCCCTGCTACTCAGACAAATCAGAAAGCTCTCGGGGCCATCTTCCAGAACCAGTGGGGCCTGTCGTTTATAAACGAGCCCAATGCAGGCCCAGAGGGGACACCCGTTTCTCGTCTGGCCGCGCCGTTTGAGATTTCGGACATCACGTTTCAGAGTGGAAACGTTCCGTTCCCCATCCAGCCATCCCTGAACGCCGTTTCTCTTCCGGCACCTCAGGACGTGCAGAGAAGGACTAATGGGACCGACGTGGCTGTGAAATCGTGTTCCACTTCCCGCACTGCCAGTCAGGACTGTCCACAAGCCCAGCCTGCCCATCAGGAGGAGTGTAAAGTGGAGTGCAGGAGTTCAGAAGCTCCTCATGAGGATTTAGATGCTGACTCTAAGAGGGACTGCGAGGGATTGTCCACGGCGCACACTGTAAAAGAGCAGGAGGGAGGGTGGGGATGGACTGATCTGCAAGCTGCTGTCCTTTACCACACTAAAGGTAGGGCTTACCTGTACTTCTCCACTGGAGCAGATTTACAGCGTTGTTGGAATTGAGTGAATTTCCAGAACTGAAATGCATCGTTATTAAGTGAACCAAAATCTCTTGCACTAAATATGTATCAAATTATACAGGATTTGTATCAAACATAAGCTTTGTGTACTGACAGAGTTTGCACTTTTGTCTTGCAGAATTTGAATATCTTCTCACTCTTCACAAGCAAGGTAAGTGTTTATTTTCCCTAAATACTGTATTTCTTAGACTGTGGTTACACTGTAGGCTTTATCAGTAGGGATGTAGTTGTAGGTGTTTCTTTGACTGCGTATTAAACACTTAAATGTACGACTGGCCACTTTTAAAAAGCGCTGCCACTGGTGTTTTTCTGTCACGGTGGAGTGCTTCCAAAAGTTTTAAGTGTAAGCTTTTTAGGAAAGGGCCTCAAGTGACAAGTGTCGTATCTCCTGACCAGTCAGATCACAGCTCGTTGGTTAAGGTCCGGTTTATACTTGATGCATGCAGAAGCAGCGGTAACGCAAGCGGCATTGTTCACACGCTTGCTGCGTATCTCGTATACATCTGGAGGATTAAAAACGACATCCAGTAGATTCGCGTCAGAGCCAAAACATTCCTGTCCGTCAGGTTTCCAAGTCAAATTGTAAAATGTTTAGTGATATTACACACAGCTCACAAGCGTTGTTTCTCTTTAAAGCTTTCTGCTGTCGTCGTGTTTGAGTTGCGTCTCGAATCAAAAACTCTGAGAGGTTGACGTGAGAGGTTTTTAAAATTCAAACACTAATCGGTTATTCTGTTCTAGTTAATGTTAGTACTCAATAATGGTCTAGCGGTTGGAGATTCAGTGTTCTTTTATTTAATATTTGTAATGTCACATGATGCTATACTGACCCCAGTGTTTATGTTGGTATCGCATTACATGGTTGTGCCGCGTGAATTTTGCTGCGTGTCCAAGCGACACTCCAGACGACTGCAGGATGCGCATCTCGTGTACACGTATAAGTAGTTAAAAGCAAGTGTAATTGAGAAAACCACAACATGGTGGAGTGATGTGGAAGAAAAAAAAAAACAGGCTAGTCTAAATTAGCCCAAGGTGTGACTGTGATGGACTGTCATTTCATTCAGGATGTATCCTACCTCATGCCCAGTCTTCCCAGGATAGGCTCCGGATCCAACTGAAACCCTGACCATGATAAAGTACCTACTAAAGATGACTGAATGAATGAATGAAAGTCAAAGCAAAAATGTGTCTTATAATGATCTTTCGCTTTACTTTTTCTTCTCGTAGATCCAAAAAGGGTGACATATTATGAGGAGGTCATGGACGGACCTGATCATTGAGGTGCTGAGTACAAGTTCTACATCTGCTCCACCTTGGGTGCTATAGTCAGATCTGATCCTGGATGTGAATCGTCTGGCCCAACCAGCCAGATAAAACTGATAAAGAGACAGAAGTGTGGGATGATGAATGAACTTGCTAAAGCTTTGGGGTTCTATGGGTTTGCTGTGCACGCAAGACTGCTGTGAGCTGTACAGAGGCATTGGACTACGCACAAACACTATAGCAAAACCGTTTAAGGGGGAAGGTGTTTTGCGTGGATCGGCTACGGGGAAGTGATGCGACCACCCCGGAGCCTTCCAGATACAACTACAAGCATCACAATCATTTGGTTTCTTCCCACATTGAAATCAGCCATGCTTGTTTGAGTTTTTCTTTTTTATTTATGCAATGCACATAAACAGTCCATAAGGGAAATTTGAATGCTTCCTGACTTTCTCACTAAGGAAAAAGAAGAGTAATGGATTAGTCTTAATATTATCTGCTTGGAAAAGCCTTAAACAGAGACAGTTATTATTATTTTTTTTCCCCCCTTCTTTGAATTTGTGATCTAGCATTGCAACAAAAGCCTAATTTGAATTGACTTTTTGCTCAGCAGGCTTGTTGTAAAACTGCTTTTTTTATTTTAGATTTCTGCAGAAAGTCATTTAGATCTCAGTATTAGTTCCCAACCAGTCGGCGTAGAAAAGAAGGATGTTGTTCCTTTGAGTTGGGTTTCTCAGCAATACATTACTTGAAATACACGGCAACGCTGAGAAAATGGAAAAGGAGCGGCCTACGGAGTGGGGGAAAATAAAAGCCTGTAATGAAAGAGTTTGGATCAGGAAAACTTGGTGGCATCCCACACTGACCAAGCTGAACATTTTACAGCAAATAAATATAAATGACTTTGTTACACTCGTTGCTGAGAAGCAGCTGTGGCTGGACAACTGTACTTGGTCTTTTCCGTTGTTCCCGGTGTAGGACTGTAACCCGAACCTTAATATTTCTTTGCACATTTCTGTTGTGAGAGCTAACATTAAGGCTGTAACCATAATCAGCGGATTGTGTTAAAGCCTCACCATCTACTGTGACATTTCATGAGTAAGGCCTTTCTTCAGAACTCTATGGTACACTGTGCCGAGTTATCACGGTCACTTTTTTAATTGTCTTGGCCACACAGACCAAAGATCGGGCCGGAGTATAGATAACCATCTCTTAGGCTTGGTTTAAATAAGCAACCTTTCTTGTTGGTATTCTCTCTCTCTCTCTCTTTCTCTCTCTTTCTCTTTCTTTCTTTTTTCCCCTAACCAAGCAAAGGTGTTTGGCTCATCATGAGTAATAGCACTTTATGTACACATACTGGTTTAAAGATGACTACACTTATCTGAAACATGAGTTTCTAGCTCCTGCTACGAATGGCTTTGGGCTGTTGTGCTTTCGAGAATAATTAACTCTTTACTCAGGTAGAATCGGGAAAGCCATTACAAAGCGGAATATTTTTTCCTTTCCTTTTCACACGGTGCATATAGTGGAGAATGAGCCTGGCTAATATCGGCATGCGTTGCTATTCGGCAATACTCCTACTGGTCGATTCCAGCAGGAGACTTATATTATTGGGTAGCAGTGATCAAAATGTAGCCTCTGTGGTTTCTTTGTTTTTCTCTTTAAGGTGCAGTTTGTAATTTCTAAACTGTTTCGGAGGGTGCTTTCACACTTTTTAAAAGGTCTGTTTGCCGAATCTGAATCAAAGTGAAATTGATACTTTTGGGTTGTTTTCTGTTTGTTTGGTTCTGTTTGATTGGTTTTACAATGCACATGATTGGTTGCTTTCTGTTTGATTGGTTTTGCAACACACATAATTAAATGAACCAAAAAAATTAACTTGGGGCATGTAGGACTGAAAACATACTCTTTAATTCATTTGTCAAAAAAACAACAAAGTGCACATAGAAATCATGAAAATCACTCTAGCTCTGAGACCTTGCAGCGGGCGCTAAATAAATTACTAGATATTTATATAAACAAATGTTTATTTGTGTCAGATCCTCTGTTTTTGGTCATCGGTCCAAATCTCCAGAAAGCATTACATTTCTGCAGCACTACAGCTCTGGCTCAGTTTACCAAAAAAAAAAAAAAAAACAGCATGTTTGATTCACTCATTTCTTATTGTAATCAAATCGCATTAAGGTTCACATTGAAGCTCGTAAACTAACGAGCTGCTTGTTTCGGTCTACACTTGAGTATGATTGTTATCGTTCTCTCCTGCCAAAAGAACTGCACATAGGAGGAGAACACAGCAGGGTTCACTATCCAAGTGAAAGCACCCTAAACCTAAACCCTGATAATTGTGTAGTTCTACACATGACACAAGACTCAACAATATTGCTGTGCAATGGATTTGGCTAGTTTATTGATTTTTTACGTTTCAGTTCACGTTTTTCCGGTCTGGAACTTAATTCCTATTTTGGCAAAGGAAAGCTGCTCAGCTCTGATATGTTTCCAACGTGGTCGGTTTGGTGGGGGTGGGGTGGAGGGGTATTTGACAGACTTGTCATTGTATTGTCTAAAAATGACAAACTGCTCCTTTAGTACACATTACTGCTTTAACCTGAGCCCGCCGTGGGCAGTTGGATTCTCTTGTGCACCCTGTTATATGCAATTGGAGGAGTTCTCTGCAGTTCCTTTATCGCTTTCTCTGGATTTGAGGCTCAGTTTTTCTCTCGCACGAGGAATGTAAACTCGCCGAGAGCCGCAGGAGGTTCAGGACGCTCGTCACGATATTGGTTTTGTCTGTGAGCAAAACGGTGGATTGAGTGTTTGCATGCTTTGCTGTTGAGATGCGATATTTGATATCGAGATTTTTTTTTCTTTTCTTTTTTTTAATGTGTGTGTGTGTGTGTATGTATATATATATATATATATATATATATAGCTTCTTTTTTTTTTTCAAGTAAATCTTTAATACTTATTCTGTAAGAGTGTTTTGCTTAGGTGTTTTCACTTGCGCCCCCCAAATATAAACGTTCTTCCCATTGATTTCTGTCACATGATCTGGAAACACAGTGGCTTTTGTCTTGAGTAGCGTGAGATCTTGTTACAATAAGCACATCAATATTTTCAGTTAAATGTCTTAAAATCATGCCCCATCATTTAAACTGCAATAGTGTTTTGACATTTTTTTTTTTTAAATAATAATTTAATTGTACTATAAATTAAAGTTGTATTCACGCTGATAGTCTTGTTCAAACTGGATTTAAAAAATAAAAAGATGAAAGTAATAGATAAAATTCAATTACGGTATTTTCAAAGCACTTATTTCATTTTTATGGCTCTATTTTATACAGAGATTCAGAAGTAATGCTCTATATATATATATACTATATACATGTTTAAGTTTGGTATTTGAACGGCTGCATCTAGACATGTGCTGAATATCTTTTATACAATATCCAATAATACGATACAGAAACGCACAATATTGTGCTTATGGACAGATTTTTGTGCTCACCCGTTGGTTGAGAGTTTCCTGTAAATTGAATAATTTATTAATAATGTAGTATTATAGAAATATTTGTTGTGTTTTAATATTGGCGCATGTCTAGTTGCATCATAGCTTTGGGAATGAATGAGACGGAGGATTAGCATGGACATGAAAGCTAATCTAGTTTCCCTCGTTGCTCTCACTTCCTGTTGAACCGACATACGGGTGCCTGAACAAACCATTTTGTTATTTAGACGATTTTAATATCTGCTTTTGTTTTTAGCGTCATATTTGAAGACTTGCTTCAGAAACAATCAGTGCCATGATTCCTTGTCTTTCGCTGAACAGTCCAGTCTTTGTTTTCTTTTACTTTGTAATGTATGGGGCTGTGATTTTTCTGTTTTTTGTTGTTGTTTTTTTTTTTGTTGTTTTTTTTCCCCTCTCCCCCCTTCCTTCTTCTTCCTCTCTTACCGAGCAGCCACACTTTTGGATGTCGCTGTCTGTGAGATGACGTTTGATCATTTTAGGCTAGTGTTTGATTAACAGCCTAAACACTAAATCACTAAATCCATTTTCAAGCCTTTGGCAGAGACCTTTTTAATTACTGAATCAATTTCCTTATCCGTGTCAGATAATTAGCTTTCAACAGTATGCTAAATAAGCTCCTTTATTTATTTCTCATGCACACAAAGTAGACTTTAACTTTTAACACCTTGTTTGGGGGAATGCACATTTTAGGAAATGTTTTATGTAGCTGAATTTGTTTAAAAGATTATTTTAAAGTCATGTTGATTTCAGTTGGTTGCTGTCGGCCGAGTCTGCTATGTAATGGCTGGAGGAGATGTTTATTTTTATTTTTATTCTTATTCTTTTTTGGTGTGCTGTAGTTGGCAGGCACAAAAGGGAAAAACAGATTTACTTGTGGCTCAGGGGTGGATACATGTTCATTTTATTAGCTAATCCACCAGCAGAGTAAAAGCTCCAGTGTCTTTGTCATGTTTTGGTAGCCTGGAACTTCCCTGACCAGACTAAAAAGTCGTAGCTCATGTAATGTGCCAAATTAAACTATCCCATAAGTCTATCCTATAAGTCAAGAAGTCAAAAACTTATCATATAAGTCAATAAGGAGTTTTTTCTTTCTATGGATGCTGAACCTGCTTTGTCTGCTGGGCAACCACGAATAAAATAAAAAATAAAATAAATAAATAATAATTAAAAAAAATAGCCCGGACACAATATCTGCTTGTTCCAAGATTTGTCCACCCCTGTGGCCATTAGGCCTTTGGTTAACCACCGATCTGTTTGTTCTGTGCTTGGATTGGATTTTGCCTCATGGATAAGTGTGTCTGTTAAACAAATACATGTGAAAGGCATCAATGGAAAATCTTTACAGGAGACATGGCATTATAACACACAGTACTGTTCAAATATTTGAGGCTTTTTGCAACATGAAGACAGGCGACGTGATGGCGAAAAGTCGAGAAGGGATGCACTGATCCCTTTACGGGCACTTGAGATATATCTCGATACTGAAATTGGAGTTACCTGATACCTGTATTAAGCTAATGGCACACTTAGGAAATAACAATTCTGAGCTACTTGACAAACAAGCGGCACCATCACTGTGAATGAGACGACTCTCACCTAGTTGATTTAGGACTCGTGTTCAAGACATGTATAGAAGTATATAAGAGGATTGGATTTAGGTTGCAAAACGTCAAACCTGATGTGCACCCAGCATGTCAGATCAGCATCCTTCATCTGTATTGTAGACGCGTAAAGGCAATGCTGCTGTCTGTATCTCTTTAGTGCTCCAAATATCCAGTTTTTTTTAAAATTAATTACAAACCCTCCCACTATGTCCCTGGAAACTTTGAGGGGGAAAATGTCAGCACTGTCAGCATGGTGTACGAATTTCATGTTCGCTTATATCCCTGTTGTATTAGATCACTACGTCCCATGCAGAAAGCTCCATGTAGAAGGAATATGCAAAGCGAATTCCCAGTGCTGCTTTCTTGGATTATATGTGATGTGAAACTGCTGGACTTCTGTCCTGTTCCTTGTTTGGTTAAGGAGGTGTGAGGTGTCCATGGCTGTAAGGGAAATGTGTGCTTGCGTGCGTGTGTGTGTGAGAGAGAAAGAGTAGTGTGTAAAGATGATTACTGTTCCAGTGTCATATCAGGTAAATATCCCCGTGCCACGTCACACCAACTGCCAAGTCTGACTTAACGTGTCCTCTACGTGTCATCTCGTTTCATCCGTTTGCACACTGCCGCCGTTGGAATCCTTGAGGCTTTATTTGTTTGTTTGTTTGTTTGTTTTGGTTTGGTTTTTAAAGAGAATTCTTGTATCCTATAATTGGAATTGTGAAACTGTCTGGATGTGGTTATTTCAGATGAGCATGAGAATGTCTTTCAGCTTCCACAACCTTGTAAAACATTCAAATGTGTTTTCACAACTTTTCTGTCCCCATTAAAATGTTGAATTGATTTAAACGTCGAGTGGTGTGTGTGTGTGTGTGTGTGTGTGTGTGTGTGTGTGTGAGATGCTGTTATGAAACATGATTGTTCTCTCAATGTGTCTTGCCAATGATTACTAAACCTTTTATCACAATTTACAGTATCATGGTACTATGTTACACAATTAAAAATGGTTTTTAGAACCATCTCTGATAGACAAATACTTGTTCACAGTTCTATACAAGACCTTTAAGGGTTCCTGCAGAGGATATTATTGTTTCTATAGTAACCACTTAATCGTTTGATATGGCAATGTTTTCTGTAAGGAGCGTGTCGGTAATCTGTAACAAATAGTAAGTTTTCCATTATGGGGAAAGTCTTGAGGAGAGAGAAGTTTACACTTTAACATAAGTGATAACAGGGACTAACGTCTCTCAAACATTCCAAAGCATTATAAGTAAATGTAAATGAATAACTATGAGGTGGTGTTCTTTAGTTTATTAAAACAGAAACTGCTAATGTCATTGCTGTGGTATAAGAGGAATAAAACACTTTGGGACATGCTGTTTTTGCGAAATCAGTTTTGAGGTGGTAACAGTAACTCCGCTACTATACACACCACTCAACTCAAAACACTACTATATTCTTGATTATTTTCTTATAAAAGCATGTCCCTCAGTGTTCTATTCCTCTTATGCAATTTGCCAAATAGATTTTTTTTAATCAGTTGAAGAGTATGCCATACGTTCTATTTCTTTATATTTGCATTTAATGTTATTAGAACAAGCAAAATGATAAACATATTCTCAGAGCTGCTACTGAATTGTAATGTGTATATATAATTATAATGTGTGTGTGAACTCATCCTTGGTGCAAGTGCATTGTGTTCAGGGTTTTTATTTTATTTATTTTTTAAAAAAAAATAAGTATACTGAGAAAGCTGGGTGTAAAATGAGTCTTCTGTGCCTGTGTTCCTGTATGCAGCAGGGGGCGCTGTTTACTTATTACTGAATAAGACACACATGCACTCCTTTGCAGTCTTAATGTCAAGTTTATTTATAAGGTGCATTTAAAAACAGGGCAGTATTCCAATACTGTTTTTAACATCATGACTGCTCCTTGCCAGTTCTCAGTGGGGGGGGATCCCCGTTGCCATCTCAGTGCCGCTCTGTTCCTGTAAAAGCTCTGGTGAAGGCCGTTAGATGGACGTTTGGAAGATGCAGATGACACTGTCAATAAAACTAATTGCGATTGATAAAGTTCTAAATACTAACTCATTTAGCTAGCGCAGTAGTTACCATTGTAATTGTGTGTACGTGCCATGTAGTATCCTAATGGATTCTTCGGCTTGGAAGTTCTGCCTAAAACATCTGCTGTTATTGTTATTGTTATATACCGTCTATGGTTTTGTATATCGTCTCTGGTTATACACTCCTCTCCTTCGTGCTACATGTGACTTAGTCATAGGGGTAAGTTGATGAGAGTACTGTGCTGTTGTAGTGCAGTGAAAATGGTACTGGACCACGGAGCAGACATTGTCCAGAGTGGTGTATAGAGAGGTCCAATACTTCCAAACCAAGTCCAAAAAAGATTTCATTAAGTCATTAAATCAAAACTACAACAAACACCCAAAGGACAGGACGAAAAGAATAAAATAAAGGTGTTGAACAAAACATGAAAACGTTTATTGGATGGATACAGTGCACAAAATAGAGATGTATAGCAGAGGGCAAAACTCTGCATCCCCCATTGTTTTTTTGGAATGATGGAAAGGAAAATGTACAACCATCCATGAGGAAAGATTTCCAGAAAACAACTTTTGCCCATTTATTATCCTAGAGCAGGGATATAAGAATTTCCAAGGACCCCTTAATGATGACATCACTGATTAAATGGAATTTCTGATGTGTATGATGACATACTGATTTAAAGAATTTCTGGAGTGTGTGTGTGTGTGTGTGTGTGTGTGTGTTATGGATGTTTTCCTCTCCACTGCTGAATGCACTTTTGAGATTCCTGAATTGCTCAGCTCACTGGAACATTCTTTCATACGTAACAGTCTGAAATAGGAGGAACAGATGGGCTCTGCTTAGTCTATTTTTAGACGCTGATGCAACACACTCACACCGCTGATGGATGGCTGTAAGAGTGTGTGTGTTCCCGTCCTGATCGCAGCTTTCTAAGCCTATTAGCTGTTTTTCAATTTCTCCGGTAACCGGTGTAATACAGTCATAGCATAATAACAATACAACAATCACGGTGTCTGCTTAGTAGGCAGAAATCAATAATGTTTTCACCACAGTGCTGATGAATTTTTAGCTCTGATTGGTCAGAAGGTGTTGATTTAATTTTCTGTAACAGTAGCTTTAAAAATAGTATTGAGAGCTACAAATCACAGGCTTATATTAACACACTCGTTCTAATAACCTAAGCGTGATAAAAATATGTAATTGTTGATATGGCGAATTGTTTCTGTAAGGAGGTTTGTTTATTTAACATTAATGGAAGGAGTCTCCATTGTCCGCAGCAAAGCTACCAGTGTAGTTGTCCGGCATCTCCATCATTGAACAGTTGATAACTTCATTTTGATACAAGAAACGTAAAACTCTAATGATGGTCACACTCAAGTTCCTTTTAACACAGCACTGTTTGACTTTATAGTGTACAGTTATATAGAAGAGAAATGATTTATTATGGCACTATGCGGTGTCACCCAGGGTTCCCTTTTGAGTTCCTCTCAAGCATACTTCCTAATGTCATCTCAGGGAGTTTTTCTTGCCACCATCGCCTCTGGCTTGCTCACTAGGGGGTAAATTTTAAGTAAAATTTTATATCCGGATTTCTGCAAAGCTTTTTTGTGACACTGTCCATTGTTATAAGCGCTATACAAATAAAACTGAACTGAATTATTTCCCTATAGCAGCACATCTTGAAATGTTTGGGTTCTTATTTTGACTAGACCACTGATGTTTGTTAATGATCAAAAAAAAAATTCACATTTGAAAGAAAATGCAGCTTGTCATGCTACCAAGAAAGCACAACATGTAAAGTCCTGAAGATTCATTTTCTGAAAGCTTAATTACAGCTTTACCTCTGATTTTTAGAGAGCTGACACTGGAGACTCCTTCCATAAATATTGCATAAATGTTTTCTCACAGAAATCCATTTTGTAGAGGGTCTGCTGTACAGGTCCCTGTGAATGAGCTGTTTTTATAGAAATGATGACATTTTAGAACGAGTGCATTATTATAAACCTAGGATTTGCAGCTGCACTACTGTCAGAGCTGCTGTTAGAGGAAACGAGTCAGAATTGAGCACTTGAGTGGCTTATTTATGATAAAGTTGAGCATACCTGACCGTAATGTTACTTTGGTGCCAACTTTCCTTTAGTGCTATCAGACTTTTAAATACCTTTTATTGGGTGTTATTTCAATAGCTTTGGTACCTCTGCTAGTGTTTTATTAGTTTTATTGACCCACCACAGACTGTAGGCGTTAGAGCAGTATTGATCATTTAGACTCCTTCCTTTTACCAAGTGCACTAACTGCTTTCGAGCATTAGGTGCCACTCAAGGTAAAGCTTGGAAAATGGCACCTGCATCATATTGTCTGGTTTTTGCACCCTCTTTGAAATGTTATCCACATTTTAAACACATTTGAACTGAAGAATGATCACATCAAACTGTGTATTAGCCTGCAGGCATGAGTTCTGTATAAAGAACATTATTCTAATTACAGCGTTTAGAAATGAACCTGTACACATTTGAAAATGACCATTTGAAATGCTGTCCCTAATAAACAAGATTTAAACATGTACTGTAGTGTATATGCAAAGTGGCCCTGATAAAGCAGCCGTGTCTGCTTGCTGCCGGCTTTGATGACTTTAATTAATGGCATGCAGGATGAAAAACAATTCGGAACTCAGGACGATGAAGAGCCTCGTCAAAGAGCGCTGTTGATTAATGAAGTCCCACTCAGCCCCATTATCTGTAAGAAAAGCACCGTCACCGCCAGAATAACTGCAAAGGCACTCTCACCGGACCCTTCACGCTAAGCTGCTTAGGCTACATGACGCACATTTACATTTATATTTGGCAGATGCTTTTATCGTGGTGGCATGGTCGAGCAGCGTATAGCGTTGCTGCCTGACGGCTCCATGGTCCCCGCTTCTCCTTGTATCGCCGTAGGTTTTCCACCAGTTTTCTCCCCAAAACATGCTGCCAGGCGACCTTTGGCGACTCTAAATTTCCTCTAGGTGTGAAAGAGTGTGTGAATTTGTGTGTGTTTCCATCAAGGATGTATTCCTGTCTCAAGCCCAGTGTTCTCATGACAGATTCCGGGTCGGCTGCGACCCTGACATATAGATGAATGAGATGCTTTATCAAAAGTGAATTATAAGTGTGGCAGAATCCTATATGAGAGAGTATCTGAGGGTTAGGGTCCTGCTTATGGGTTCAAAAAAGAGCTCTCTGGCTCATAACCTTTGTGCTGAGTTGATGTGAGTATGTTATAGCAAGGAAAACACTAAAACATGCAGGGCAGGGGGGTCTCCAGGGCCAGGATTGGGTACCTGTGGCCTAGAATCTTTGTATCCCCATTTTCTCCCATTGTTTGGTCACCAGCCCACCATTTCCCACCCACCAGCGAGCTTTCCCTTACCAACTAGGGAGAGTGAAGGTTAGCACACGCTTCCTCTGAGACATGTGAAGGCAACCTCCTTATCTTTTCCAACTGCTGCTCATGTTGGTTCACAGGGCAGCGTAACACACTCTGAGGAAAGTGCTAGCAGCCCTCTTCTGCATACACAAGCTCCCAGATGCTCTCTTGGGCTCCCAACCACGGATGGCCTAGAACCTTACATTTTCACATTTTCATGTCATTTTGATTGCTTTTTTTTTTTTTATTGCAATGTGCAATATTATCACAAAATTATGGAATGACTGCCAGCTCCTGGGTCTGGGGTTAGATTGTAAGTCTGGGTTACTTTCTGACTGTGTAGGTTTCTTCTAAGTCCTATGGTCTCTGATGATATTGGTTTCCTCCTACCTCCAAAACTCATGCCTGTAGATTGCCTCCTCTAAATTGCCCCTAGGTGTAAGAGATTGTGTCCGATGCCCTGACTAGTGTCACCTCCAGGGTGTTTTCCCAGTGTTCCTGGGATGGGCTTCAGATCCACCGCAACCCTGATCAGAATAAAGATGCATGTTTCAGTAAACACATTTATGTTAAAAAAAAAAAAAAAAAAAAAGTTAAATCTTATCCTTTTGGGTGAATGCTTAACAGTTCTACATGAAAATTTCATAAAAGGTTCTAAGTAGGAAGGAAGGAAGAACACTAAAGGAACCCTTTTCCTCCCAAGAGTGTATTCTGGTTTCTGGATTTCGGGAGGAGAAACCTTGCCAGAAATATGACCTGGCCCACTTCCATGCACTATTTTATTTCAAATGGTTGCCATTTTTACACATGGCAACAACCCCACGCTCCTAAGAGACGCCACTGTTTTTGCCAGCGACTCTTCCTTTCCGGTGCTGCTGGACTGTGAATGAGATTTAAATAGATCCAAGCTGCTTAGTTGAGTTTGTGGTTTTGCTGCAAGTCCTTTAATAGATTATATCTGTCCTTTCACCAATGGTTTTTACTGCTTAACAGCAAGACTGTGAGTAAGAGTCATCATTTGTCATCATTAAGTTCGATTTTACTGCTGGTGTGAGACCACACTTGGTCTTTTGTAATGCTGTGAATCTGTTTATGCAGTTCGTTTAGAGGAAGTAGGCCAAAGCTGGGTAGTCATAGCTTCAAGGAACTCTTTATGTATGCTACATCAGGGTTCTCAAACTTTTGTAGCCAGGGACCCTTAAAATAGGGGGCTTAAAAAATTCTACAGACCCCTATTCAAATATTATTCAAATATATTTAATAAAATGGCTGGTTATTGGAACCATAGAGTTTTTTTTCTGGCTTCACCCCTGTCTGTGCTCAACCAAAACTATGTTGAGAACAATGGCTCTATTTGAAGTAACATCATCACATACTGATACTTTTGCCTGGTGTAAAATCTATAGGACTCTAGCTTCTCACAGTACTGGTGCTTGGTGATGGTTTAGTTAATAAATTTCATTATTTGACACCAGACTGCTAGTTGTAGTTGCATTTGTTAGAATGACCCTCCCAGACAGTTGCCCTGTTGTCAAGAGATAACAAGTTTGAATCCAGACGACGCCACAGCCATCTGTGTCTGCTAGTCTGACAGTCCAAGAGATTTTAAGTGGCCTCGCTCTCTGGATGAGAAAGATGGCATTCCTCTCTCGCTCCTCAGTCAGAACAGCACCAGTCAGAGGCATCTGTTAGTGCTAAACACTGTTCCTACATGTAGCTATAGAAAAAAATAGCAGTGACTAAATTAGGAGACATAAAAGGAACCTCCAAAGGACCTCCTCATAGTCGACTTCTAAGGGCCTGTCCAATTATCAAGTCATTGACGGTACACTGATAAAGAAAAGCAAGCATTTAGGAGACAGCATTGTCACGATCTTGCTAGCACATGCTTGTGCAGGTACAATAACTACTGACATTTAATCATGTTTTCCACTGAAAAATAGTCATCACACAAGATCACCCTGACAAATGTTAAAGTATTGCAATTAAATCGCATTCTCAGAGGCTGAACCAGTGTTTATGTAAACTTGTATTTATTAGCTCTACAAGTAGGTGTTCTCTTAAATTTACAAAACATCTTAAGCCATTTGCTTGTGCGTTATGTAACAGTGTTTTAATAAACTTGAACTTAAGCTCTTTATCCTGATCAGGGTTGCGGTGGATCTGGAGACTATCCCTGGGAAAACTGGGAAAATGTGGAAATAGACCTAGAATGGGACACTGTGGCAACATGCGCACACATACACACACACACACACACACACACACACACACACACACATGCACATTAACCTTACATACATTTTTGAGAGGTGGGAGTAAAGCAAAGCAAAACAAAATATACAAACAAACAAACAAAAAAAAAACGGAGAACCCCGAGGAAACCCGCACGGACTACTCCACACAGATAGTGTCCTGCTCTATAAGTGTATGCTACTATATATGTATAGGAAGAGATGATAAAACTTTACTTCCACATGACAGCCGTGCTATTATGATGTTCCTTCACATGCCTACACACTTCTCTGCCCACCCAACACATTCACACACACACATGCTTCTTGACATTGAGTTATTCATTGTGCTTTGACATCCGCATATTACCGCTTTTCTCTGTCTCGAGCTACTTTGACATCAGAGTGCTGCGCGAGAGGCCAATTTGAGTCTCGCTGAAGCTGGCAGAGCGAGCGAGCATCCGGGGCGCCTCACCATATCAGCTTGACCCTTTAATGGAGGCGACGGGCACATCTTCAATGTGAGGCCTGTAATAGAAAAAACATTAAAGCATCATCCAGACAGTTTTGTCATTTTTTGTCGTTCCTATTATGCTGCATGTTTTTTCCCTGTTTCAATATTATTGGGTGTTTAAAAAAAAAAAAAAAAAAAAAATAGATTTGCAGTAGGAATCTTGTCGTTGGTTTAGGTTTGTGCACGCCTCGCTTATTGATCTGTTCGGGGCGTCTAACAGATGTAGGGTATTAAAAATTAAACCCTCCTTTAAATACTTTATCCGTTCATTAATCAAACACAGATGCTGCTGCGACTGCGAGGCACATTTCGGAAATATGCGCCTGCCACACAATAATAGAGCGTCTCCTCTTTGTATTTAACAAGAAGGGATTCTGTCTTGCAGTCAGTCGTGATAAACCGTCCTGCCATGCTGTTTATACTCACCAGCTGCCATATTTACTATGAATCTTAGAAAAGAATCCTATTTTCTGCACTGGCTGTGAGTCATGCATTGAAATACTGCTCCTGGTATTACAGGATCCTGTCTTAAAGCACTTTATAAAAATAAATAAATAAATAAATAAATAAATAAAGTAGGCTGTGTTAACCTATAGGCATGCTATGTGGTTGTTTTTCTATCCTTATGAGGACTTTTTTTTTGACGTAATTATTAATACAGCTAATTAATGCTATGCTACACCTAAATCTAGCCCCACCCTTAACCTCAATAACAAAAAGAAACTTTTTGGCTCTTTTGATTTTTTGTAAAAGAAGCACTTTTCCTCATGGGGACCAGCCAAATGTCTCTACCAGGTCAAAACTGTCAGATATTCTACCATTGTGTGGGCATTTAGTTGCATTTTGGATGCATGGCTGCATTTTGCTCTTAAATGTGTAACAGGGTTTAGTTTCTAGCACAGAATTTTGCAAATACACTAAGTAGTTGACTAGCATCCATGTTGATGGCATGAGGACATTAAGGACATTCTAATAATTTACTTAAAATGTATGCAACTATAAAAGGATAAAAAGTACCATGTTGTTCATTAATAAATTAAAATGGTAAGTGGTGGCAAATTGCCATGGTCTAAGAGGTTTAAAACACTTCAAGATGTGCTGTTATAGGAAAATAGTCAAGTTTATTTTCCGGGAACAGCAAAAAAGTGTTTTTTCTGACTTGCTGTCCACTCTTAGACTCCTGTTATAAGTGAGTTTGGTTTTATGTTCATTGCTCATTTCAGGGAAAGGTGACCACTTTATCAGGACCACCTGTAGACTTGCACATTCATGTAATTATCCAATCAGCCGAACATGTGGCAGCAGCCTAGGTCAAGAGCTTCAGGTGATGTTCACATCAAACATGAGAATGGGGGAAAATGTGATCTCTGTGACTTTGAATGTGGCATGGGTGTTGGTGCCAGACAGACTGGTTTGAGTATTTCAGATACTGCTGACACAACAGTCTCTAGATTTTATACAGAATGGTGCAAAAAACAAAAACCATCCAGTGAGCAGCAGTTCTGCGGGTGGAAAAGCTGTGGTGAGCAGAAAAACACCTCGGAATGCACAACTTGTCAAACCTTGAGGTGGATGGCCTACGACAGCAGAAGGCCACATTGGTTTCCACTCTTGTCAGCCAAGAACAGGAGTCTGACAGTGGGCACCGAAAGTGGGCAGATAAAAGCATTTTAGCATTATGAATAAAGTGTTCAATGAGGTTACACTAATAATACACAGACACGAGTATTCCCGTAAGATTTTGGGCCAAGCAGAAGGCTGTGAGTTTAAATCCCAGGACTTCCAGGGAATTACTGCTGAACGCTGTGCATAGATTGGATTCTGCTTTACTGCTTTACTTTAAATAAATAAATATAAAACAAAAAAGCCCGGCACTGGTCTCTGAATGGCATGTGTAGTCTGTTTAATGGCCGAGCACGCGCTGATTGCATTAATATTCAGTGAAGAGCGAGCTGATGTGTTCTCATCGTACTCCTGGAAGAGATCTCAGCTGGTGACCGTGAGGCCGTTGTGCGAAGACCAAGTTGCATCCCAAACAGCCATAAACACTAAGAGCTACAGACACAGATACTCCATAAACATCTCATTCAAGTTATTTTTTTCTTTCTAGTCCACTGAACACAGAAACTGTCACAAGCACAATGATCTATGCAGTGTAGTCTTTGTCTGATTTTCGGAGCAAACGCCGGCAGCCTCAGAGCAATAATTGGCCTTTTGTAATTGTGTTTATGCGGCTGTGTATTTTGGGGGGAAAACACTAGGTTACGGAAATTCACTTCTGCCACGTGGAATTAATGGTGGCGATGTGTCCTTAAACAACACCTAAAGACATACTTTGTATTATTTAGAAACGGTCAGGTTTGGAATATTTGGTAATTAAGATCACATCCCAACACTCCTGGCCTCCTGGTGCTGGATCTGCAGATTAGCATCGAGCGTGTAAGATGGGGTCAATGAATGCAGGTAGTGACATTTTTGGACCAGGCAGAATTGTTTGCAGGATCTTATGCTTCAGTCATGGAGGAATTGAGCGAATGTTAGCAAAGTGTCATAGCTGTGGGAACTGAAGATGTCTATTAAGGACTCGAAAGGCATGTGGTCAGTTTATATGGCGTTCTGTCATTAGATACAGTAAGGTCAAGTAAGATAGGAGGAAACAGATTTCTCACAACAGTATTGAGACTAGAACTCATAGCCTTCATGAGCATAGAACTTGATAAAGTATTAGAAAAATAATAAACAAACACAAAGAATGTTTAAACATTGTTAATTGTTTAAATTAGATTGGTTGGCAAAATGTTTCGTTTTTACTTTTTTGGGGAAAAATGTATAAGCTAGGAAAATGTGTTTTCCCTTTTTTGAGGAAGAAAACGTTGGTTTTTTTGAGAAGAAAAAGTAAAATGTGTTTAATTGGATCGTTTTGGTTAAAAGAAGGTTAGCAAAATGTGTTTGATTAAAAAAAATTATATATGCACATAATGTGTAATGTTTCCTTTTACATTTTTTTGAGGAAAAAAGTTCACAAAGTTCTTTTAAATCTTTGATGTCTTGGTGTGTATCAAACATGTAATCACAGGTTAAGTCTCTGCAAACTGCAAAAGTGAATTACAAAGGTGGATTAAAAATAAGGACAACACATCAATATATTGATGATTATTTCATAGTATACCCAACATTCAATATTGTAAACAGTATGAAATAACATATTTAGAGAAATCTATATATTTATAGGCTGTACAGATATACAGGTATATTGCATGTTGTAATCTAGTAAAAAAAAAAAAAAGAAAATTACATGTGAATGTGTGAAATCCAGAATATATTAGATTAAATGTTTATTTTGAGGTGCAACCTTGAAATGGGACAAAATCTGAGGATATAATGGTGCAGTGGAGAGTTAAAGGTCTCGCTCAAGAGCACAACAGCGCCTCTGTGGCTGTCTTGGGTTTGAACTTACAAACTGCTGGTGATTAGCACAGAATCTGAACGAGCAAAGCAGTGACAAAACTGTATGTTTACTTAGAGGAGTCTTTCTCTGTCTCGCTGCTTCAGTCCCTCAGTAGTGCACACTTCAGTGTAAAGCATGGCTCTGGACCTCTTGAAGGACTTGTTAATGAGCTGCAGAGGTGTGTTGGGAGCACATTTAGGAGGTATATTTTCAATGCACATGTCTTACTCTCTCTTTCTGGCTGCAAGCATCATCCTCCTCCTCATACTCTTTTCCTCGGCTATAGTGAGGAAATAAACAGCAATCACTGTAGCATGACTCAAAATCCACTGAGCATCCCGCTTTAATTGAGCTCTCACTTGCAAGCCGATGTGATGGAAAACTAGGCGTGTGTCGCCCACAGCTGCTAAACAGGTCTATTCACAGGCGACGGCCAAAAAAATCCTCTTTCCTCTGACGCTGTAACTTTTAAAGTGATCCGCACTGCATGTGTGTTTATTTGCAGTCACTGAGAGTTGTTATTGAGAAAAAAAACTATTCTACAGATCAAATTAAGCAACTTCGTTCAACAGACAAAAAATTAAATATAAAATAAGTAAGACACAGTGTGGTGGTGTGACATGTTACCACCTCAGAGTTCATTATTTTCCTATAGCAGCACAATCCGGAGTGTGTTATTCCTCTTGCATCGAATTATTATCCAGTTCTAGTTGCATAGTTATAGTTAATATTGTGGAATGTCCTCAAAAGAACTTATTTCCTGTTATCGCTTATGTAATAGCAGCTAAACAGTCGCTCCCTCGTTTTTTTTTTTTTCCCCTCGCTCTTAAAATTAATTAAAACAAACAATGCAGCTTGTCATGTTACCAAGAAGCTAGAAAGTGCAAAATCCTCTGTCTCTTAAGACTTTCCAGGAAAGGAACTTTTTACTTTTGACTGTTACAAAGCACTGACACTGGAGACTCCATCCATACATGTTACGTAGACAGCAACTTCCAGAAAATGTCACCATCTTTGTTGACTAACAATAAACAGATTAAAAAGTGTTTGTTTATGCGGATTGTCCGCCGTACAAGTTCCTGTGAGCGAGCTGTTACTATAGAGACGATAATGTATTAGAACAAGCACATTAATATAAACCTGTGATTTGCAGCAGGTAGCGTTACCACTTCACAGCTCCACGGTCCCAGGTTCCATCCTGAGCTCAGGTTACTGTCTGTGTATAGTTTCTGCACATGTTCTCCTCATGTCTGTGTGAGTTTAATGGACTGAATATTAAACGTGTTGTTCTGCCATGATTTGGGTTTTGAATTGTACACAGCTAGTTACAAACTGGATTTCATTACAAGCATTCTATAGTTATAAACTGGAGTAAAGAAAGTAAAAAAAATTTTTAAAAAAAATTAATTAATTACATTTTTTTGACCGACAGGGGGCGTGGTTTCCCGAGTCCTCCTCTTCAGAAGGCGGAGAGTTGTCGCTCCTGACGTCAAGCGCAATGGCCACGCCCCTAATGCTTGCCGTTAGAGGGCGGGGCGGGAGCAGGAGGCTGAGCCTGAGCCCCACGTGTGACGATTTTGCCTTCCAGCTTCGGTAATATTCCTCCTGCGCTTCTGTTTGCGCCTCGTCCCACTCTCTCTCTCTCTCTCTCTCTCTCTCTCTCTCCCCGTTCTGTATGTATGTGTGTGTGTGTGTGTGTGTGTGTGTGTGTGTGTGTGAGAGAGAGAGTGTGAGTGCGTGCGCGCGCGCGCGTGTGTGTGTGTGTGTGTGTGTGTGAGAGAGTGTGTGTGTGTGTGTGAGAGTGTGTGTGTGTCTCGTAGTTTTACTGCCCTGTAGTTTTTTGTGAGACAGCGCTATGGATGGAGACGGGAGCCAAGCCACGTCCGGAAGCCCGAGCGACACACAGCATGACCCGGGGTAAGCTCGCAGCTCAGCGCGGCTGGGACTTCTGTCCTCCTTCTGTCTTGGGCTGTTTGTTATTTTGTACATTTTTTGTCGGAGTGAAATGAAAGCGAAGAGACGGGCTTCACAGCGCCGACAGCGTCCCCGTTAGTCCTTCCGGATACACACACACACACACACGCGGCGGCTTTGTTTGCTTACTTGCTTTCGTTACAATTTTGGAATATTTTTGGCTCCACAATGCAACTTGTATCTCTATTTTTGTTTTTTTTTAAACAATGATTTTTTAATTATTAATAATAACTAAACGCTACACGTTCAGAAACATGGCCGATCTCGCACCTGGACCTGGAACTCACTTCTTTTTCTCTCTCTCTCTTTTTTTCTTCTTCTGTGTATTCTTGCAGCAAAATGTTTATCGGTGGCCTGAGCTGGCAGACCTCACCAGGTAAAGCATGACCTTATACCTTTATCTGTGTAAAGCTGGTGTTCAGATATGACAGGCAATTATAAATGGAGAGAGATGTATTTTTCAGTTTATCCCGGAGTCCTCTATTCGACCCCTGCGCGCGCAGCGCACGGAGGGACGCTTTTTTACGCGCAGTGCTAGAATGAATGACCCGCTTATCCCCCTTCTCCTCTCTTCTGTCTTGTCTCCCTCTCTCTCTCCTCTCTCTTCTCTTCTCTCTCTCTCTCTCTGCTCGTCCGCAGACAGCCTTAGAGACTATTTCAGCAAATTTGGAGAGATCAGAGAATGCATGGTGATGCGAGACCCCACAACCAAACGCTCAAGGTAAACTCAGGAATCATAAAAATCATAATAATTGTTATTGAAAATAAAGCTGTTTCTTCATTTGCATGAGATAGGACTGACCCTGTGTTGGAGGTTTTATTTAAGTTCCCATGTTGCTCTGGAGAAAAGCTCAGTGCAAACCCTGCTGCTGCTTTAATGTAGTTTGACATTGACTTGCAACCTTACATTGTAGAGGAGGTGTGTGTGTGTGTGTGTGTGTGTGTGCAGTGCATGTGTGCTGTCCTCTTTTCTGCACATCCAACATGCCACAGCTGAGCTCCAAAACAGTATATTTACACTGTCCCACAAGGGTTGCCAGGTTTTGTGCAGAATAATGAGTGCATGATGCACCAAAAACTCCAACTTTTCCAGGTGAAATTTAACACCTACATGCATACAGTCACACCTGGTGTGATTTTTCATTTTTTAAGAGGTGCTATAGAAAGCTTTCTATTTTTTCCATAATCGTCCATAAAAATGCTGTGAACCAAAGTCAAATACAAATATCTCATTTTACACTGAACATAATGGACAGAGGGAAAATGACAACTGATTTTTTTTTTCACGGAAGAAAAGCTAATGTAAAATCTGTGATGTGAAATAATTCTTTCCAGTGCCTCTTTACAGAACCAAAGCATCCCTTGAACTAATTTTCTATCGTCTTTATTTTGCGAGTCTGGCGTGTTTATTTTGGCACCATGATTTCTCTGCACTAATGCACCTGGTCATGAAGCGACTAGCCGGATCAGGTCCTTCTGAGCAGGTGAATCGCCACACTGTGCCAGATTAAGTGTTAATTCTCCCAAATCTGGCAACCCTGGAGTCCTGCCTCATGTTTCACTGGCAGTTGGAGAGCCGGCCGTGCAAAAGCTGCTGCTCTAATGCAGTCTGACATTGACTTGGGGACTGTACAGCAACAGTACTGTGTGTGTGCGTGTGTGGTGTCCTCCTTTCCGCACACGCAACACACACCGAGCGGCTTCCTCAGAGCCGAGCATTGATAGCTGCTATATTTAAAGTATTCTGACCTGGTCATGTGTGTTGTACTGACCGTCACATCAAGGGGGAGAAAAAGCAACCATGTAAAAGCTGCTGTCTAATGCAGGCTGGTGTGTGTGTGTGTGTGTGTGTGTGTATACTGTAGGGTTAGGTTTTCAGTTAGACACAGTGTGTCATTGGATGGTTACCTTACCGCTGACTTTTCCAAATTCTGATTAAAATGCGTTTTTGTCTATTACCGTCTACTTTATCCAAAAAGTGTCTTACTCAGGTGGTTCTCATCCCTTTTTTGTATCCAGCTTTCATTTCTCAAAATTTCACAAGCCACCCACTTGGATTTGCCCCAAATCTTACTAAAGCAACCTCCGTTTGTCTGCACAGGGGACTCTGAAAACTCTTTAGCTGTGTTTAATCTGCTGCTGTTGTAAACACGTTACATCACTAGCATATTCATAACTTCATTATACACGATGTTTATCAAATCAAACACACGGAAGAACATGGCATTGATGACCAACGTGGCATTGAGTTAGATTTTTTTGTTTAAAAACCTTTCCTCATAGCTGTTCTCTCTTTCAGCTTGTAAGAACAGCATGATAAATACAGTGCAAGAGATTTTATTGAAAAATTGTTCTCAAAAATATTCATCTGTACAATTATGGGATTTGATCTTTTTTTTAATCATTGTTTTTTGTTATAAATATTTTCTAAAATGTTCAACACCAGCTTGGGTTTTTTTTTTTTTTTTTTTTTTTTTTTTTTTTTTTTTTTTTTTTTTTTTAAGTTTCATTTAGTTGGGGGTGATTTTTTTTTGAAATGTTTATTTTAAAAAATAAAAACACCAAATGAAGTTTCCTTAAGGCAAATATATTGCTCCTGCTCACCAGGATAAATGATGAAATGATGCAATGATGAAATGATGAAATGTGTGTCTTTTCTTCTCCCCCTCCTCACCGTCTCATTATGTGCTGTGTCTCTGTTTTTGTCCCTCAGAGGCTTCGGGTTCGTTACGTTCGCTGACGCGGCCAGTGTAGATAAAGTCCTAGCTCAGCCACACCACGAATTAGACTCAAAGACGGTAGGTTGCCCCTTTTTTATTTATTTATTTATTTTTTTTATTTATTTTTTTTAAATGCTTTTGACTTGTGCGATGTTTGCACACACAAACACACGCGCGCACACACACACTCAGTCTTTTCCTCTGTGGATATCTCACATGCATGCACTTGGCCCTTGCTTGGACTCATGATCATCAAAAGAACCAGATGTGTCAATGAAGAATAATTTTGTGTTTAACCAGTGTTCTGTGTATATAGGTGGATCTGTTACACAGTTGGTACAGTTACAAACACATCATCGATATGTGAATTCACTGTAGTCGTTCAGAGTGACGTTTCAGTGAGCGAGAACTTTTCAGTACGGCTGTTCATGATTCCTCCTATCGTCTTTTCCTTTGCATTTTTCTTCATCAGAGGGAGGAGCTAAGAAGCAAGGAAAGGAAAGGAGGAGGTGCAGTTAAAGAAATGAGGAGCACCCTAGTTAGAGTTTGCGTGTGAGCAGCTTTGTCTGTCAGAACTTTGTGTTCCTCATGGCGCCTAGAATGATGCAGGCGTTTATTCAAGGGATGACCCATGTCCTTGTGGAGTTGAGTTACAAATCCGTTGTTCGTTGCCTTTCTCAACATTATTCATCCTTTCTCCTAATTATAGATGTTGTTGTAGAAGACACGGATGCGTCCCCTCACTTTTACCCTAAATAGTTTATTGGCTGTTGTTCTTTGGGTTTTAATTGTCATTGCTTTTGGTGTGTAAAAAAAAATGCTTGTTTCTTCACTGGGCTTTACCTGGCTTCTTTTTTCCTCAGTATTTATTAAAGATTGCAGCTAGTGTGCTTCAACAGGATTAGTCAAATAAAAATAATGTTCTTCACTGAGTATGAAAAATCTACTTAAAGTGTGCATTTATTGGTTTAGTTAGTTTACTATTTTTGTTTGTGATAATTACTGAAGTGCATAACGTCACTAAGTGTAAATAAATAATGCGTTAGTCATTTTGTTGTTATAGGTGGATGATCCATCTATATTTTACACATATTTTTTGAGTATATAATATAGTATGAGTATTTCTACAACACTGAGCAAAAAGAATATATTTAAAGTGATTACTACTGCACTATATCGAACAACTGATTGGATGTTGGAACCTTTCATTTTTGCACCCGGTTTGTTAAATATTTTTTTATTTGAGAAAAATGATTGAATTTGTCGTTTTACACAAATGACGCTACCTTCATCAAAATTAAATATTGCACTTTTTTTATTGTGTATCATGAATGTTTTCAAGTATTGTTCCCCCCCAACCCCGTCGTCTTCTAGTAATCACTGTAGAACCTGTTCAAGATACACAAGTGCACCACATAGAGTCCTGAAATCACAATACGAATTCAGAACGTCTTTTACAAGGAAGGTTTATAACGCAGTTCAAAACATGCCTGGATGCTATTAGATGAGAACATTTCATTGCATTTTTGTTACTTTTAACAGCTGACATTCACATAATAAGAGCATCCAGCTGATGTAGACGCTGTGCCAGTGTGTTTCAAGGGAGCACCAATTCCTTTGAACTTGTGCTAAAAATCAGAAATTAAAAAAATGTTAACGGTCGGCGGGGTGTCCAAGCTCCATGCTTTCTGCACGCTGCATTATCGGCATCACTTTAAAAGCTCTGAAATGCCAGATGTGGAGAAGCACTCGAGGTCCTCCGGGGCGGTTAACGGAGGATGAATAACGGCTGTGCTGATTTATGAAGGGTAACAAAATGGCAGTGTAAGGATAAGGAGATAAGGAAGTGTTGAGTGGCTAAATCTATAGTTCTGTAGTGTCTCTATAGCTGTTGTTATTGAATTATTTAATAATGTCACTGCTGCTGTTGTGTTGTGTGGCATTGAATGTGGGCCTGGCTGAAAAGACATGAAGTATTGAAAACCAATCCTGGGTAGAGTACACAGAACTTACAGTCTTTGTAAATTTATGACAGGGTATATATGTGTGTGTGTGTGTGTGTGTGTGAGAGAGACAGAGTAGTCGTCTTATAATGTCAATCATGGTATGGTGTTTTTCTCTCTTTTATTTATTTATTTATTTATTTAAAAATGGGTGTCTTCACTACTACTCCTGTAACACAGTTGGACTCATTCTTTCTTAAAGAGCTTTCTTAAAAATATTAGCAATTGGTTGTTTTTAGTCATGTTTCTTCTAAGATTTGAGTTTTGTCATATACACTGTCAGTCAAAGTTTTTTTTTTTTTTTTTGATCCCCCGCACACGTGCTTCCTCTGACACACATTAAGCGAAACAGCTGCATCTTTTACATACCGCTGCTCTTGCTCTGCTCTCACACTTGGAGGAAAAAAGCTATCTGCCCTCTTCCCAATACTCACAGATAAACACGATTTTCTAGTGTCGCTATGATTGACAGGGGAGAAAGTATGATGGATGAAAGTATGAGAAAGTATGATATTCCTTCCACCCAGAGCTGGCTGGGAAATTGTTGGCATTCAAACCTGCAATTTTCAGACGTAAGGGTGAATGCTTTTCTGCTGTGAATTTTTAATTTTGTTGGGGGAAAAAAAAATCTATAGTAACAGCTCATTCACAAATGTACAGGCACTTGTACAGTAGATGCTCTGCACAATCTAAGACTGACAATAAAAAACCAGATTAAAGCTTATTTAACCAAGAAAAAATTATATATTCACTGATAGGGTGAACCTTTATGGAAGGAGTCTCCAGTGTGAGTAAGAAGTAAAGCTGTAACTTTAAGTTTTTTGCAATGTCTTTATGATTTTTTTTATTTTTTTTTTATTTTTTTTTTTTTTCCTCGGTACCAAAACAAGCTGCGTTTTTCAGTCCTATTAATGTCAAGAGAGAGCAAAAGAGAGGCTGGTGAAGGAGCTACTGTTTATATCTGCTATATCGTAACAGGATGATAACAGGATCTAACTTGTTTCACGCACATTCCACAACATTAAATGTAACTATAAATAGATAAAAAGTAAATTGCTGTGGTAGAAGAGGAATAAAACGCTTGAGCACTCTTGTTGACTTTTTCCTATGACAGCATACCCCAGTGTGTGTTTATTCCTCAAAACATATAGATGCCATAACTGTGATGAGAATAACTGTGTGCGCGCGCGTGCGTGTGTTCTCATAGAGTTTAGCGCAGATAATAAAAGACAGTTATTTTGGATACACGCGAGTCTTTACTTTACTTTAAGAAACACAACGACTTTAACCCCTAAAGATGTAAAATATCCCTCACGCACCTTATTAAATAATTCAAATTCGTTAATTTTGTTTTGAGATCAAGTAAGCTATTTTTTTTTTTTAAAAAAGAGGTTAATTATAATAGCTTTTCTTGCCAGCATCAACTCAAAAGGGGTTAAAAAAATTGCTTAGTGTGTGTGGCACTTTTCCAAGTAAGCACAGGAGTCAGGTGTGTTTAATCAATTTCCAACACACACACACACACACACGAGTTGGATGAAGAATGACATAAAATATACAGAGAGAAAGAAAAGTCTTTCTGCAGAATTTTTAGCAGGAGATCATTAAGTAACAGCTGTACCAAAAATAAAATGTGTGCACAGCAATAAATAGGCTGAGTGTCGAGTGTGATCCGGAGCCCAGCACACGCGCACACTGTGTATATTTCTGTAACGCAAATCGCTGAAAGTTGAGCGTCTGTAGAGTTCAGAGTTTGGCACAGTTGGTGAAAGACGCTGCTTATACTGACAGAAGCGAGTGTAAAACTGTCATGTAACTTTCTTTTACTTACTTCACGCTATCACATTGTGGTTAAACATGTGAAGAGAAAATAAAGACGCCAGACTCAAATAATATATTTTAAGTGTGACGTGACGACAGGACACCACAGCTCATAGCTGAAACTTTGGCTAATGACTTGCTGACTTTTTGTTGAGATCGCAGACGTTACAAACTTTGTTAGAAACTTTGTTAGAAGAAAATAATGGTCATAAACTCGTTTGTTTCTCTTAGTGTGTTAATGTAATTATCTAGATAACTAGCTCTTGAAATGTTATTGTATTAAATTAGCTATCACGTTTTAGCACAGTCAGTTCTGTGCAACCGAAAAAGAAGACTTGGCAAGCACTTAGGGCTGAAAAAGGATTTTTGATTTGTTAATTTTTTTTTTTTTTTTTTAATAAAAAAAAAAAATACTGCTAACGGTTGTAAGCCCCATATTTCTAGAAAGAATACAGTGTTTGATCTTGATGATACTGTCGGTATGGTAATATTTTTCTTCATATATTTGTGAAAGTAAAGGCTGTGCAGTTAAAAAAGGGCATCAAATGATGCATGGTCAGCAAACACACCCAGCTTTTATTTACATGTACACACCACGTAGACTCACTCCAGTTTAAACATAAGCACCGTATCCAGTCATGCAACTCCTCGGGCCTGATTCTCATTTTCCTGCTTTAGGATGTGCCATTCATCCCAGTTTATCTGTTAATTGCTCAAAAAAAAAAAAAAAAATAGAAGGTAGGAGTGAGGTAGTTTTTTTTTTTTGTTTTTTTTGCATGTGCCCTTTCTGTTTTCTGTATCTCAGAAAAGAAAATGAAGGTAAATTGCTGTAAAGCAGGTTATGATTTAAAAATGTGGTGTTCCCCTCTCATTTTGTCTGCAGGGCTAACAGGAAGCAATGTCTCACACACACACACACACACACACACACATATATGCACACACATTCACAGCAGGAAAGGTTTAGGTAGATATCTGCTAGGATTTGGCTGCATTAAAAAAAAGACAGGAATGTTGTCATTTTTTTGTGAGCCTTTTCTACGTCTCAGTGATGATCACGATGCTGTCGCTTCTCCACAGATTCCTTCCAGCTTTAGAGCGACCTTACGGCTAATCATGGCTAATTTAGCTTGTAGCCTGTCTGAAAGTGTGCATCAGATGTCCTTAAAGTCTCTCAGTTAAAAAAAAAAAAAAAAAGAAGAATGTCACTGATTTGGCTGATTTTTCTTTTTAAGTATTATAATGTTACTTGTTTGCTGTCTTAAACAGAAAAGCAGTGCATTATGTCGAGCGTGATTAGTAGGGTACGGAGTAGGCAGGATTTTGGGCAAAATCTTCAGGATTGTGAATAAAATTTGCAAGCAGCATTGCACAATTCATACTTAGAAAAGAAGATTGCTGAATTCTGTTGGAAAGCATTGATGCCAGAACTGAGGACCATGGGTTTCACTGTTTTAATTCTTTTAATCTTATAGTAACCACTTCGAGGGGAAAAAAAAAAAAAAAAAACTCTGTTGACTGTATAAATGATAAATAGATGCGCTGCAGTGTTGATTTATAAAACATAAACATTTGTTAAAAAAAAAAAAATAATAATAATAAAACACTTTGGGCCTGCAGCTATACAAAAAACATGACGGTCTGATCGGAGTTAAGTGCTTTATTCTTATCACAGCATTTTTTTTTTTTTTATGAAAGAATGACACATCGTACTTTTTAATCCATCATTATTAAATTTAATGTTGTGGGCTGTCCATGATTCATGTTAGTCCTTGTTCTCACTTTTGTTATAGCAAATATAAACAGTAGTTCCTCCACCAGCCTCTTTTTTCCTCTCTCTGAAAATTAATAAGACAGAAACTGCAGCTTGTCATGATGCTGAGAAACCAGAAAGCAAAAAGACTCCCTCATGCCGGAAAATGATGTCAAAAAAGTTATAGCTTTGTGTTACAAAGCAAGACTCCTTCCATAAAGGTTAAGTAAACGTCTTCTCGCAGAAAACGTCACCATATCAATCATTACACACAGGTCTTTCAGGTTTTATTTTTTGACATGATGTGGTTTTCAATATGGCTGGAAGTGAGGACAAAACCTTTTGACGCTCTTTTAAACCACAAAAGTAACCCTCGAGTCGACAACTTGGCCCAGTGTGCTCGGACGCTCAATCTATATGCCGGAAACGAGCGAGCAGGAGATCATCTGCAGAAAGAGAGCAGCAGATCCACCTGATCCACCCTCGGAAAAGGAGCGCAGTGATTTCCTGCTGCAGGTTCATTTGATGTGGTTTTTGCATGCACTGTAGAGCTGAATAGCCGGAACTGAAGAGAAAATAAATGCAGTGAACCTCTTTTAGAAGCTCTGTTGACTCTAAATGGTCCTGGCTTTGGCTTCGAGTGCCCCGGATATCTTGTTTGCACACGCAGTTTCTGGGTTTGGTTGTTTAGTTGCCTGGGTCTTGTAGGGGCAAGTTGTAAACCAGCAAAAGCAATCAGGAATAAAACTAGTGTTAAATGTGTTTTCAGTTTTGTATTCTATAGGAGAGCATTGTAGTTCTCAGCTTCAGTGTTCTGACTGAATTTAGGTTTGTATCGTTGTTTTGTTGTTGTCTGGCAGTGCACATAATGACTGTGTGTGTGTGAAGGCTCTTCATGTGTTCTTTGCTATTAATGTTGGTCCAGAACTTCCTTTTCCTTTTCCAAGGAGAAATCCATGTGGTGTTGAATGATAATTTGAGGAGAGGTAGCAAAATTATAAAACTGCAATCAAATATTTGTTTTCTAATCGCCAACATTCTTCTATGTTAGCCCAATTTAGCTAAAAATAGTCAATCAAGCAGCACAACACCCCCATTCCCCAACCTGCAAAATGGCTGCAGCAGTGGCTAGTCTTTCCTGATTTATTTCCATATTCATAGTGCATCATTTCTATTTGGTGTTTAAACTCTCACGCTCTTGCTTTTGATGCTACTGCAACACCACTGCAAGACACTGTCATTTTTGGTAAGATTGAGTTAAAACTGATCTGCAATCTTATCTGCACTCTTATCTCCAATAATGTGACATTATGTTTTTGAGTGAAACTGCTCGATGATGGTTGTGGTGAGGCACCGGAAGTTGAAAAGATGAAACATGACTGTTTATTGTTTAATATTATTTTCCCCTGCTCACTCATGCATTGTGATCTTAAAAATCACAACAGGTGTGTAAATATCATTGCATTTTGATGTGAGATTATAGAAAAGCAACCACGGCCCTTTTCAGACGGGGTTAAATTTACATATGGAGCTGGAGTCGTTTGCATTCACATCATTTGCAGGCGCTCCTCTGTAAATTTACTCCTGTCTGGATCGGCCACGCCAGTGTATTTCTCCCTTCTCCTCTAAGGAAATTTTAAAAAAAATAAAAAATAAAAAATTGTTGTTTTTTGACCAACTCTGTTGTCAGTTGTCTAATAAAATTTGTCCTGTCTGGATTGACACATCAATGATTTTGCAGGCTGTTGCTACCTCTTGCATTGGAAAAAAGTTTTTTGCCTGCTACTTCTTGCCATATTTAGTTACCTAGTGCACATATCCCCTTCCCGAATCGCAAAGAGATGAATTCTTTGGAAGAGCTTCTCAACAACTTACTTACTGTACTTCGTCTCCATACTGCATACACACTGTGTGACGCAATTAAGCAGGGTTGTAGACAAATCAGCCTGCAGCAAACGTTATTACAGACGCCGCACAGTGAAACTACTCCTGTCCGAATAGAGGTAATGTTGTCTGAAGTGATTGATACTGAGCATTTCTTATGCATTATAACCAGTGACACAAAATACAAAAACCAAAAGGTCACTTTTGATTTCGAGTTGGTTTTCAAGTCAAGTCAAATGGATTACTTTGTCATTCCTCCATCAATCACTGACATTTGTGAGCTCACGTATGCGGAAGAGGGTGGATAGCTCTGTCCCCTGGGGGGGGAGGTAATAGACAGAGCAGTATTGTATTGCAGAAAGGTGAGCAACTGTTTAAGGTTTTGCATTAGTAACCGGGAGGTTGTGAGTTCAAATCTGAGCCACTCTCCCTTCAGCTGCTCAGCTCTATGCCTGAATTATATTGAGAAATCTAAACAGATCCAAAGTCTGTTCTGAGTTACAGATTGAAGAATTGATTGGTCCATTGTTGAAAAGTGACTGGATACGTTATTTCCCACTAAGGTTCCTTTGCTCTCTGCAGTGAAACTAGGAGAGCAGCAGGGTTACATAAGGCCTCGTCACACCTGCACAATCTCCTGCTCTGTTTCCTCTCAGCCGGTCTGTGCGAGACCAGACACACACACTGTGGAAAGCAGGTTTACCTCTGCAGAGGTGTACAGTTTCACAGAATATGAGTGTCAAAAAAGTGATGACTTACTTCCACCAGTTTGCTGCAGTCACCGAACAGGGCTGTGTTTTTTAACCATTGACTGTCCTGCAGCGGGTCTGTTTTTTTAAAGCTTCTTCTCAGACTAAAATGTCCCCTAAAGCTAATCGCCTGAATCCGAAGCAGGTGATGATGCGCGCCAGCGATATCTGCTGAATTCGGGTAATTTGACCTTGTCCTAAATTCCTGTTGCAGCCGGTTTCATCACTCCCTAGGAGCTGTAATAATAATGGGAATTCAGTGCTGCACCATATATCGTTTATGAATCATTATTGTGATATTAGTGGATTTTGCAATACAGATTACAGTGTTGCAGAAGCTGTTTTAACCTGTCATAAATTAAGTGTTTCCTGATCAGTCAAACCAATCATGGGTATTATGATACAATTTTCAGAAGCATCATGGATAATTTTTGAGCACTGTCTGGCACCAGTGGTGCTCGAGTACCTAATTGGACATTAAATTGTTATGTATCAAATATTTCACTTTCCTTCATACTGTAAGAGGTCCAGTAAATGTACAGCTGAATTCATCCCTTCACATGTTGTTTAAATGCAGGCATACTTTTATATTTTTGATACATCCCACAGTGCTGGTGAATGCTTGATTCTGATTGGTCAGAAGGTGTTCATTTCCTGTAACAGTAGCTCTGACAGTGCTTCTGGCTTCGAGGCAATTCACAGGTTTATATCAATGCGCTCATTCGTGTATGTTACTATAATAACAGCTCGTTCATGGGGACATGTATGTTGGATGTGCCGCAAATGGATTATTTTAAAAGGGTGTAGTTGATAAGTTTTCAGCGAGGAGATGTTTATTAATGGATCATTAATGAAAGGATTCTGCAGTGTTACTAATTTGTAGTGGTCATTTTTGCTACAGGAAAGCCTTTAGGAGTTTTAAGAGTTTACGACTTGCAGTTTCTTGGTAACCTGACAAACTGCATAAAGTAAGTGATAACGGGAACTTTGTCACAGACGTTCCACAACATTAAACGTAACTATGAACAGATTATAGACATGATGATGTTTTTTTTTTAAATTAATAAGAGTTGCAAATTGCTGTAGTATAAGAGGAATAAAACATTTTGGGGAGTGCTGTAATTAGAAATTATCGGAACTCAGGGTGGTAACAGTAACTCCGCTTCATCACACCAACATGTCTTTGGTTATTTTCCTATAACAACACACCCACAAGTGGTTATTTCCTTACTTATTGTTTACCCCGATGCTCCAGATGAGTTTACGTGTTTTTGGATCAGAGTTAGACGATTATATGGACCAAAAAAAAAAAGCAATTAAATATTAATCTGCATTATTTTCCTCCAATTTTTAAAAAATGTTTATTACTACAATTAACTATTCATCAGAACACCTGCAGAAAACTTAGATGGAACCTCTGATATCATTGGAGTGTTTATTTGTATATTGCAAGATTGTGATGATTACCAAGCGATTCATTTTGCAGCCTGTTTGGAATAACCTCCTCAGTCAAACGAAAATCATTTTGTTGCAAAATGTTGCAGGTCAGTGTTTAATCATGAACATGATTTGTTCATTGATGTCTCTTTTTTTTTATTTTTTTTTTTTAAGACTGCTAGGCATAAAGTGGTCGTAATAAGCAGCAATATAACATCAATAAGATGATTTGTCCATATTGAGCAGCTCTAATGGAATCCACGGGGAGGTTTTTACTGTACAAATGTAAAGCATTTCATTTCTGTCCCGACGTCCTTCATCTCTCACCAAACAGACAGACGGAGAACGAGCAGGAAAATCCCTGCCAAGTGAATAAAGAGCTGTAATGAGCAAAAGCTAGGCATGGATAGAAATCAGATTTGTATATCACAATAGTTGCCTAAGCTTTAATTGTTGTTGTAATCACAATTGATTGCAATTAATCATCACTTCTGCATAAACATATACAGTCAGTAAAGACTACAAGAAACACGTTTCTTGATGTAATCAAATCTCTGCGCTGTCATATTTTCAATATTTTTCTCAATCAGAGGCTTTGATCTATAAAGGTTTTGTTACTATGTTTTGTTGCAACTCACTAAAATGTGTTGTAGATTACAAATTTAGTACAATAGTACAGATTAGTAACATACCTACACTATAAGCTTGGATAAGTTCAGTATACTTAAAAAGATCAAACTGACCCTAAAAAAAATAAGTATTGATGGACAATCAAAAAAAAAAATTTGTTGAGCGAATGTAAGTAGCACTGTATTAATAATGCTACATGTTAAAACAACTTAAAATTGATCTTACTGGAATAACTCTCTTCACTAAGCTAATATCACTTACAACTTAAATTTAATTCAGTTTAGAGGCATTGTTGTATTTAGCCAGACTCATTAATTTAGTGTGCATTATCACAATGGAACATTAAATTAGGGGCACTGAAGATTTTCATGAATGCAAAACAGAGGTAGCGCTGATGCGTTGAAGCATCGGACACAATATTACATACGATATTGTACTTAACTGCATTGTATATTGTGATATTGTGTTGTCAGAAATCGATGATCTTAAATAGTTACATACGTCTGACAATATTTCAGTTTTTGTCTCGTTAAGATGAGCTGGTTATTGATTTACGCTGCACAGAGGGTGCATTAAACGGCTCGTTTAGCCAAGCAGGGAAGTTAATCTAGTGCTGGGTGATGTGGCCAAAATATTATGATATCATGTTACAAAATACACAATGCATTGTGATATTTAGATTTGCAAAGAAAGTGCTAGCAAAGCAGTTAGAACCCATGAAAACTTACATGGATTCAATTATATGACATCTACAAGGACAAATTGTTTAACAATGAGAAACTGACTATTTGCTGCTGTAAATATTTAATGTTGGCATTTCTTTAAAAGTAAAAGAAACACAATACTGTTAGAAGAAAGTGCTCTTCAGCAGATCTTTATACTCTTTTCCTGGGGAAAAAAAAAGGAAAAAGATTTTAGATAAAGTAAGGATTTTAAGAACTAATTGTGTATTCAAAGTGGAAAACAGTGCTGCTAGGCAACCAGTATACATTTGACACAGAGGGTAAACTAGCTAATTGCTAAACCTAACTGTTTAGCCAGCTAGCTCGCAGCTCTGAAGTCTTTTACAGGCAATGTAAAGGCAAGATTACGAAGAAAATGAGACGAAATTGTCAGGAAGTTCAAAATTTTCCTCAGATTTGTTGGTTAATTACTGAGAAAAGACTCAATGTGACCGAAATGTCACTGTAAACACACCTAGCATCACAGCTAAGCAAGCTTCAATGAGTTCTGCCATACTGATAAACATTTCCTTATACGTATGAAATCAGAGCATCTGTAAGTTGTGAACACCCACAAGACCGGACTGTTTGTGAGTTTCTTTTTTTTTTTTTTTTTTAGAAAAAAAAAAAAAGGCTAAAATCAAAAATCTGTAGTTTTTTTTGGAGACTTTTTGAGAGACTCCTTTATTTTCTTCATTAAAGCAGCTTCCCTGATGTACATCACATTTCATATTTTCCATTTTAATGATATTTTAAATTTAGCAGAGAAACTAAAAGTAGACTAGAAAGTCTGGAAAGTTTAAAAATCAGCGCAAAGTAATGTTCTTACCCCAGAAAGAGAAAGATCCCAGGAAAAGCATACTGTGAGGTAAACTTATCACAATTCCAGTGTCCTAACGTTATGTCACACAACCTTACCCTAATCAAAGACTAAATGAAAGAAATTTCATGGTCACATCTTTATTTTGCTTCATTATCAAATATTAGCCCTGCAAATTAGCCGACCGTTGTATTGTGCATATTTTTTGATTTGTCCTTATTTATTGCTGAAATGACGGAGCGGAGAGTCCCTGGTCACACTGTTCAATATGAATGCGAGCTAATTCTCTCATCAGCCTCGCATTTACATAAATACCTCCACTGAAAGGACACAGATTGTTGGCATTTTCCTCCTCGCTGAGGTGCACAGAGGAGCCATTCACTCCAAAAGGGCACGACCCGAAATAGGAAGCAGGCTCTGATTGGCTCGTGCAGTGCGTATCTTTTTAAAGGCATCGTGCGCCTGTAGTACTACTGATGAATGGAGTCAGGACTTGGACAGATGGTGTGTGTGCGCGCGCACGCGCGCGCATGTGTGTGTGTGAGGGTGTGTTATTTCTCTTTAGTTATGTGTATTTAGATTGGCAATGCTGATTGCCATGTTAATCTCACACAGCATTTTTCATCAGGCGGTGAATCAGTGTGAGAGTTTTTTCCCCCTCTGTGCCCTCATTACTGTAATATTGCGACGGATGTTAAGAAGAAATCAGGATCAGGGTTATTCTTCAATATATAGTTATAAAGCGAAAAAAGTTTGAACAGGAACAGTTGGGGGGGGGGGGGGGGGAGAGATTTTACAGAGACACCTCATGAAAAGACTCAACCTGCTTTGCAATTCAAAGCGTGGTGGTGTGCTTGTGCTCGGATTGGGCCGCTCTCTCGCAGTAATTGAGGTCGAAACGCTTGCGCCTGGGGCCAATCGCTAAAACGAATCATTACATGGAATTCATTATGAGGAAGGTTACTATAGCCAGGTGCTATGGAATTCATCTCCTAAATTGATCTGATTTACAGAGATAACAGTCATAACTCTGTCAAATGGAATTATGGAGGGGGGTTGGGTGGGGTAAGGGTTTGTGGCCGTTTATCCTCCAGATAAATTTCTAGAGTCTCTGTTTTTCTACTCTGCTAGACAGCTTGGTAATTGGGTTGCGCTCCACAAAACACTAGTGACGTTTTAATTTCTTTTAATGCCATGTTTATGTGGATGTTGTTAGGAAATACATGACATAGTAATTAATGCACTGAACATACTCGAGGTGAATATCTCCATGTCGTCGTTGAGATCTTGATGATTGACTCAATCATATGATTCGATTTTTCAGGATATATCATGATCATGATGCATATATCATGATGCACTTTCCTGAGGATGGTGGTATCATTATGGCTCAATCATTTTATAATTATACTATAGATATTCACTGCATCAAGTAATTGATTAAATGTAAAATTCTTGTTCTTTGTCCCATTTGTGTCAAACCCTCTATCCCAGAAAGTCTAAATTTCCCATAAAATAGCTCATAAGCCAAACATCACAACATATTTTGCCATATAGCTTACCACTACAACAAGCTTTTATCACGATTTACGATGTTAACATGACATTACATTATAGGAATCATTCGAGCCATGCTAAACATTGCATTTTAAATCCTCACCTTACCCCGAGTGCACTCGATCAGTTTGCTGTCCGAAGTTTGCTTGTAGCAGGTAAGGCAAGCTTCTAGTTACCATTTAGCTCTCAGCATGTCTAAATTATCACATCCACTCTCCAAACAGCTTTCTCGAGTTGTTGGGTATCTCAAACGGACTTGATGTGGTTGTCTGCTGCTCTATGACTCACTGTTTTCTATAAACATGGACAAAAGGACGTCACTAAACAGCCATCTTTCACCCATAACTCGTCCGAATCCATGATTATTAAACCTGCACATTGTTTAAGACTAATAATAAACTTTTTAAAATGTGTTGATATTCAACAAAGAAAAATGTTTAAGTGCTGATATGTAGTTTTTTGTAAGAAGATGTTTGTTTAATGGTTAAGGAAGGAGTCTCCACTATAAGTGCTTTGTAACAGGATTTTAAAGGATTGCCATCATTAATTGTGAAATACACCCAGGTTGTTGTCTTTCTGTGTTGTCTGTTCATCAGTGTAAGCCAAGCAATGGTCATGTAGCATCACGAGATATCAGTTGTTGGTATCAGCGTTTTTTCACGAGTACGAGTCAAGGACGATATCAGACCAATACCTGATACAAGTATCAGTTCTGATGCTTCCCTAATATTAATCATACCATTATTTTCATGCTTTAAATGGGATTATGTCGCAAACCTCATCCGTGAAGGACACACTTTCATCCAAAGTGCTTCAGCATTTTCATATAGTGCACATGACGAGCGTTTAACTCCGTAATGATTCCAATCTGATATCACTCCATCCCTCCCTCTGGGCGAGCGTTCGGCTCTATAGCGTGAGATGCACCTCAACGTAAAGCGTTTGCCTTGCTGAACATGGCCAAGCAATTTTCTGCAAGAGAACAATTTCGATCTGTTTACATTTTTTCTTTCTTTTTTTTTCTTTTCTTCCCCATTTCTCCTTCACCGTTTGCTCAGATAAGATTGGCTGAAAGTTTTAAAGAGCTGTGTATTAAAGCCGAGCGTGACACTGGTGCATGAAATAGTTTCTCATTCCTTCCAAATGTGAGATTGATAAAGCTCCCGGCGTGAGCGCTTGACAGAGAGAAAAACACCAAAATTAACAAGATGATGAACCAAAAAAAAAAAAAAGAAGAATCTGTTGTCCTCTTTAATTTTTGGGCTTTTTGAATTGACACGAATACTTTGATCATTATGTGTGAACACTTTAGACTCTAGTGGTGGTTGTGCATCTTCGTGTAGTGTCTCTCTTATTTTTCCTTTTAAATCTTTTATAAAACTGTCGGTGGATAAAATATTTCTGAATTAGGGCTATTATAGGAAAATTATCAGTGATTGGATGGTGTGCTGTGCTGCCGCCTCAAAGTTTATTTCCCAATAACAGCACATCCCAAGGTGTTTTATTCCTTTTATACCACAGCAATTAGCTGAAGATTACAGGTTTTTTTTTTAGTAATTAAAGGTCGTCGTACATTTTATCCATTTATAATTACAGTTAATGTTGTAGAATGTCTGTGAAACAATTTCCTGTTATCACTTACATTATATCAGTTATAAACAGTCGTTCCCTCACCACTTAGTTTCTCTCTCTTGAAATTAATAAGACAAAAGAAAAGCTTGCCACATGCATGATGATGTCATTTTGGCCATATTGCTTGCCACTATTGTGTAGATATTTGCTCATCCAGCTCATATTGATTGTCTCATAAGTGTACTATTCAGACGAGTCGTTTTGTTTGACATCCTGTTAATTCTACGTTCTTATTTTTTTCTTCAGATTGACCCAAAAGTGGCCTTCCCTCGCCGGGCTCAGCCTAAGGTAAGACCACTCGCCGTCCACTGCTGCTGCTGGTTTCTGAAAGCCATGTCTCTGTTTCTCAGCTCCCTCCTGTTTTTCATACCATGAACTTTGGTTCAGACTTGTTGTGGTTGTATTTGTTGTGTGGTTCAGTCAGTCGGAAAGATGACAGGAAGGTTGTGAGTTCCAAGACAGTCACAGTTGGACCTTTTACCCTGAACTGCTCGGGTTCTCTGTCTACTTGTGCTGATATTTCTTATGTTTACACCACTGTGCTGTTGAATTCTCGATTCTGTTTGGTCAGAAGTTGTGCAGATGTGACAGTAGTGCAGCTGCAAATCACAGGTTTATGTTATTGCACTGATTCTCATATAATACGATATCGTTTCTATAGTGACAGCCTACACTGGGATTTGTATGTTTTCTGTGAGGTGACATTTATATAACATTTACAGGAGGAGTCTCTATTGTCAGTGCTTTGTAAGAGTAAGAGGTAAAGATATTACTGCACGGTTCATGCTTTCTCATGCAGTTTCTCGTAACATGACAAGCTGCGGTTTTTTTTTTTTTTTTTATTCACGAGAGAGGAAAAAGCAGAGGCCGGTGAGGGAACGACATTATTACGTATAAGCATTATTCACCATTACACTACATTCACCGTTGGAACTATAGTGTGCAATGTAGCTGTGTGTTTCCTTAATGCTACTGCTTTTACGAAGGTCGTCATTAAATTATTATTCCGTTTCCCTTCCTGACTCTAAAGAGCATTATGTTATCAGTGTGTTTACTGTGTTTTCTTTCGTCTTTATCCCCAAACAAGCTAAAATCGATAATGGATTTCTCCCCCCTTTTTCCTCGTGTTTTTTTCCGAGAGGTATTGTTGCTGAGCGGTTTGGGTTTCAGGTGGGGAATCGGCAGCGAAAGCTTTCAAAGCCAAAGCGCATGGTGTCTTAAGGGTATCGGCATATGGTTGAGAAACAATCAGAGTGTTTGTGTGCAAGCTTTTTTTCCACGGGGGGGGGGGGGGGGGGGGGGGGGGGGGGGGGGGGGGGGGGGGGGGGGGGGGGGGGGGGGGGGGGGGGGG
>CM075019.1:3088395-3103959 GCA_037576675.1 Pangasius sanitwongsei
CTCTCTCTCTCTCTCTCTCTCTCTCTCTCTCACTCACACACACACACACACACACACACACACACACACACACACACTCTCTCACAGTGGTGCTTCTGGTCAGTCTTGCTAAGCAAAGTGAATTGAACATGACTCCTGTTGCTGCCCCATTTTGAACATCTTTAGGCCATTTAAATGTAACAGCAGCCCAAGCTTTTGAATTATATTCATTTCAACCGACTGCATGAACCGCTGGGAAAATTAAAGCTGCCAGGCAGCTCTCCGGCACCCCGAACACGCCTGTCAGACGCTTTCAAGAGTTTCAATCATCTGCTAGGATTATATTTCCTAACTCCTTTGGAAGAGCTCACCTTGACTCTGACATGTCTTTGATTCCTCCCCTATTCTGTCTTCGCTAAACAACCTGAGGTGTAAACAGAACTCTCCAGCCATGAGTGTGTACAGCGCTAGCATGTTAGTTAAGAAAAGTAGGCCTGCTTTGAAAAGAACCTGCAGCAGATGGGAAGTCCATTGACTTTTTCCCCCTCCAAAAAAAAAAAAAAATCAAGCAGAGCTAACCTGGATCGTATTGGGTGTGCAGGTGTATGTGTGTGTGTGAGGATAGTCGATCAATCAGCTTTGAGTTGATGGGATTGCTTTAACGTCACCCCACTCTCACCCTTGCGGCGCTGAAAAAAAGGAAAGGAACGTATGTCGCAGGCATGAACAAGGCCGCGTGCACAGAGGAGGATGGGAGAGGCTGTTATTCTTGGGTGGTAATAGATGGATCAAAGTGTCTGGAGATGGAATAACCTTCTTACCCTTTTGTTTCTGATTTGAAATGGCCTGTGTTTAAAAAAAAAAAAAAAACCGGCCAAGCAGAGAGAGGATCTCATAAATCTCCCTCAAACACAGGCAGGCAGAGTGGATTGGAAGAGCGACTGTGAGCGTTTGTGATCTGCGTCTAGGCCAGAGTGCACTCAGAGGGAGTGTGTTGGTGTAGAGATGCTGTTTTTGTTCTTGATTTTGTTGTTATTGACCTAATGAAGCTCACCTGCTTGTAGAATGTCTTTGGAAAGGTGTTTCGGCTGTGTCTGGCTGCCTGTTTGGGTGCATGTCTACATGTTTGCTGCTGTGTGTGTTTGTGTGTGTGTGTGTGTGCATGCACATTTTATGTCTTCTTTCCCTTTGTCTTCCTGGCTCTCTGCTAATTGGATTGTGGTGGGTGGGAGTTCCGGGCCCTGTAGTTATCGCCAGCAACCGCCTGTCTGTCTGTGTGTGTGTGTGTGTGCACGCACGTGTGCAGGGAGGGCACCAGGTCGCTTCTGCTGGCCTGTCTGAGATCTCTTCATTGAGTGACAGTAATGAGGAGTGCGAGGCAGTGAGGACGAGTAGAGAGTTTGTGCCTCCTCCAAATCCCCAGCAGAGCCTCCTACATGAAGAACAGCCTGCAGATTAGCTTCTTTGTTAGCTCTGGTTGTGTATCACAGGACGCTCAGTGTGACCTTGTGTTTTCTGGACTGTAAGACATTTTTTGGCATTCTGCATTACAGTACATGTAACTTGTACAATAAAGCGAAGTATTGGTCTCATAATAATATAATAATATAATAATATGTCTGGTTATTAGTGGTCTTACGGTAGACGCTGTACTCCAGTAGTTACGGGGAGGCAGTTAGTTTGATACAAGAAGAAATTAGTGTTATAATGGCATTGTGGTGGTGCATTGAGTAGCTCCGGGGTCCAGGGTTCGATCTCAAGCTCGGTGTCTCTGTGTGGAGTTTCACATGTTCTCCCCGTGTCTGTGTAGGGTTTCTCCGGGTCCTCCGGTTTCAAGAACATGCTGGTAGGTGGACTGGATAAGATAAATTGCCCGTAGGTATGAAAGAGTGTGTAAACGTGTGTATGTGATGGACTGGTGTCGTATCCGGGGTGTATTCCAGCCTCACACTCAATGTTCTGCCAAGCTCCATCTCTGTTTGTCTGTCCCACTGTCTCTCTGTCTGTCTTTCTTTTTTATCCATCTGTCTGTCCCCCTACCCGTCTTTCCAACTATCTTTGTATTTATCTTTCTGTAGATCATCTGTTTATCTATCCGTGTCTGTCTGTCTGCGTCCTAATGTTTGATGACTTTAGACTACATTTCCCAGTATATAGATGTTTTTCCCAGTATGACCACTTGCTTCTTTTAACTGGTAATATTATCATTGTCCTTAAACCACTACGCTTAATATGCTTAAATGTTAATTTTTAATCAAGTCTTTTGGTACTTTTTCTGATTAATGTAAAAGCAGCATGTACGTAATTTACTTCGTGTATACACTGTGTGTGTGTGTGTGTGTGTGTGTGTGTGTGAGTGGATGTGGGCCGTTTTGCTGCAGAACCGTTCCTCCCTGCGCACTCTGCAGGGTTTGTGTTCGACACACTCGGGTGTGCAGACTTCAGCGTTTGCTGCCTAGCAGGCCTATTAGAGCACCTTCAGAAACGCAGGCAATTATCTCTGCCTGCTAGTGTTCTCCACGAGTCAGCCTTTAGCTCCCGCTACATTCAGCCTCGTTTAGCCGCTTAGTCATAGTGTTTAAAGCGATTTATCATAAACCGAGGCAGGATGTTTTAGGTGCTTTAGAGTAATTAGCCATAAACTCGTGTTCTTTTGTTTGCCTGGGTTTGAACCGCATGAGCAGTGCAGCGCCATGCGAGGAGAGCTCGGCGTTTATTCTTAGCTATTTGTTGTTGCTCTATTAAATGGTAGAAATACTGATAAAACATTTAGCAGAGCTTTATTCTGTGTGTGTGGTGGAGGGGTGGGGGTTGGTGGGGGGGGGGGGGGGGTACGTTGTTTGCTGGGCAGGTTACCGTACATGGTTATGGCAATCAGTTATATTATTGCCTCATGCAATGACATGCCTCATAACAGCTGTTACAAAAAATAACCATTGAACTTAAAATCACTTGGAAATCATTTTGGAGTTTCGACACCAAAGCCACACCTTACCTTTCCGTTCCGTTCTTTGGCTTCTGCCGCGCCAAAGGTTATCACGTGCAAAATAACAGAGATGCTCTGCTTCATACATTTTCATACACCTTCTCATACATTTTCCTACTCTCACCCTGGGAATTAGATGGAGAAAATCCACACACAAACGTCCTCGTTCTATAAGCAGGCAACTGGGTTCAGCATGTTTACTGATGAGAACACGTTCTTATTTAGAGACTAGCATTTATATTTCCTTCCTGCATCTTCAGTAACTGCTTTATCCTGGTTAGGGTTAGGGAGCCTTAGCCAGGAACGCTGGCCATTCCAGTCAATCACAGAGCACCATGCACACAAGCATGTGGTATTGCATGTTTTATGTATCTTGCATCCTTAATTACAGCCACTGAACACATCAGCAGCATTCACATGAAATGGAAAAAGCAGCATATCTCGTGAGCGTGTGTGGGCATGTGTGTGGCTAGAAAGAAACAAAAAAAAAAAAAAAAAACCACACACAGTTATGGGCTTAGAAGATCCAAAAAATGGGGATGTCCTTTATAAGTATTGCTGGCAGTGAGCAGGGAGATGAAGAATGAATGTGTGTGTGTGTGTGTGTGTGTGTGTGTGTGTGGTTTGCAGTTGGCTGTGCTGTAGCTCTCTGTCTCTGTGTCCTTCAGAGTTCCTGCAGCACTTCTGTGCTTATCTGCTTGGGTGGCTGCAGGGATTCTCTCTCTCTCTCTCTCTCTCTCTCTCTCTCTCTTTCTCTCTCCCCCCTCCCCCTTCTCGCACCCTCTCTCCCTCCCACTCTGCACATTGGACTTGTTTCCTTGAGCTTTTTAAAAATTCTAATCTCCTCCTCCTCCGCTGTGATCTTGCTAGGGGGCAGGCCTTTTGTCTCGTGTGTGTGTGTGTGTGTGTGTGTGTGTCAGTCACCGGGCCAGCGTTAGTGCACTGTGCTATTTTCGAGCCTGGCGGAGATGTATTTTGGTTCTGTCTGAACGTGACTCATGACGAACAGTTCCCCTCTGTGGACGCCCACCGCTAAGATGCCTGCCGTCTCTCTCTCTATCTCTCTCTCTCTTTCACACACACATTCTCTCTCTCTCCCTCCCTCCTTCTCTCTTTCTCATGCACACACACTCCCCCTCTTTCGTTTTTGCCAAAGCCTGATAAATCTGATGCTAAATTTAGATGACTTTTTTTCTTTTTTTTTTTTACTTTGCTGTCAGAGAGAGAGAGGAAGAGATTACTGATCCTCTCCCCTCGAACTGAATTTAAAGGGATAATTAAGCATTTTTACGACTTATTAGAAGGACTAATGGTTCTTTGTGTGTGATTTGAAAGATGTGTCATAAGTGTTTAGCTGGGATTGGTGTATTGAATGGAAGGCTATCAGACCCTTCTCAAAAGCCTTTAGATGAAGTACCATGTCCCAAATAGTTCCTGTGAGTTCTTCTGCTGCGTTCGACTTGAATCAGAAGTCGGAACATGGAAGTCACATCCTTTTATGACCTTGAGCTACAAAAAACGTGGATGCCTCCATGTTTGTCTTTTGTTAGCAATGAGCTGTCCAGATTAGTGAAATGTGTGCTCTTTAATGTTGATGTTTTGACAACTTTCTTCTGGCCAGTGTAATAGATTTAACCAAATAATGTGTCTGTATGTTTATTAGTCTAAATCAAATATGACTATAATCTTATTTAAATGGTATTTTATTTACTGTTGATGATGTGAGCAGCCATGTTGATTAAAGGTCATGAGCTGAACCCGCGAATGAGGAAGCCATCTTGACACTCCGAGTGGGAATTTCAAGTTGTAGAGGAATTTTCTTGTTTTTTGTTTTTTTTTCCCTACACCATTTTGCACAAAAAGCTTCAGTAGTGTACAATAGAATGAAAGCTCCTATAGTGCCTGACAATTCAGAATACAGCATAAAAATCCAGGAAGTTTTCAGATTTGTTCGTCTTTGTACAAAACTAAGCTAAATCAGACCTTGAAGCTTCTCATTTGTTGCTGCTGTTAGCGTTTACTAACGTGTGGGAAAGAAGAAATGCTGTCCTCACTACAAAGACTTCAGAGAAGTTTCTTCTTTCATGGCTACTGTTATGTGATGGAGACACAATACTTGTAATAGTAACACAGTACTTGATGAAAAATTCTGGATTCAGATTGTGCGTAACTGATTATGCTAGGCTAAGCTCAGGGGTTCCAGTTCTAGGAGTGCATAAAGAGAGTGGATAAAATGGTCTGTTTGATATAAATATAGATTAAATGAATTTAATTGCCTAACTGTCAGAGTATCACTGAATATTTTAATTTAATTTTTTTTTTATAAATAAAACAACTAGCATGAACAGGTAGCTTGCACTACAAAAAGGAAGTGGTGTGTGAGGTGTGTGTTAAATAGCTGCCCTCTATCTGCCCTGGCCCTCTTTAGCAGAGTGTTATGAGAGGATTGGATAGTTGCTGGGTCAGTGAGTGTCGGAATCGAGAGCTAAGTGTCTCTCTAAGTGTATTAGCTTTTCTGACGCTTTTACCTTGAAGCTTTTGGAGGTCGAGCGGGATATTCAGTCTAACGTGGCTGCCGTGCTTGAGAGTGCCTCAAGGTCTTTGGCAATGTGTTGCATTTCCTTGGGGGGAAAAAAAAAAAGAAACTCATTCTTTTTTTTTTTTAAATCATTCTCTGTTGGTTATTAACGTAGCTGTTGCTTGTTTAAGGGCTTTTTTATTTATTTATTTTTATTTTAAACAAAATCTACGTAGTTAATTCCAGACAGGATTCTCCCTCGTGAGCGGTGTGAGCCTGTCCCAGTTAGTCTCAGCGAAAGACGATCACAGCGTGTGTGTGTGTGTGTGCGTGTGAAAGTATATGTGTGAATTAGGCTCCAGTCTGTCCCACTTTTCCGATAAAAACAGCCCTGTGAGTGGAATTGCTGTAGAAACGTTCTGCCCGTGGTTTTAGCCCACCGCTCGCTTTTAATAACGCCAGGCGTTGGCGACGGCGCCTTGATTGCGCTCGGAGTGCAAATCCCAGTACGCCCACAGGCCATCGATAGTGGAAGTGGCTTTGGTACACCAGTGTTTTAGAGGCAATTACATCACAATCAATACCGAGGGGAAGAACAGTGTGGGGTGGGATAAAAAGAGGATTGCAATAACGGAGCGCATCTAGACAGAAAGATTTCTCGTTTTCAGGCAGATTTTGATATTTGAGTGTTGATTAGATGGAGAGCATGAGAGTCTACAGTCCCAGTCCTGACGCTTTAACAGCCTCCTTTCTTAACACTTGCAGAAGAAAAAAACTTACTACACATTTACCTCTCTGTTTATAAACACTGTCAAATGAAACAACTCTCAAGAATATATCTTGTGTATTATACTTTTAAGTCTCATTTAATATTCATTCTCGGTGCTGATTGGTCAGAAGCTGTTGATTGATTTTTCTATAACAGCAGCTCAGACCTTAGTGCTGGCTGCAATTCACATCAGGTTTGTATCAATGCACGTGTTCTGATGTGTTTCTATATAAGCACCTCTTTCACAGGGACTTGTGCTAAGGATTTACTTAATCAAAAACAGATTAAAAAAATTGTGGCTGTTCATATGGTGAAGTTTAATGTACAGAGATGTTTATTTAACATTTTTGGAAGTAGCCTCCGGTGTCCAAGTAAGAAGATAAATATAAATTTTGTTGTATTAAATAGAGGTTGGTGAGGGAAGGACTGTTATAATGTAAAATAATGTAGGTGATAGCAGGAACTAACCCATTTCATGGGCGGTCCACAGCATGTAACTGCAAATGGATTTAAAAAATATCACATGCTGTTCTTTAATAAATAAAAACTGTAATCATTGGCAAATTGCTATGGTTTTAAGAGGAATAAAACAATTCAGGCCCTGCTATGGACTAAAGAAGAATGGGTGACTGAAACCCCCTGAGGGGGTGATGCTAAAGGAAAATAATCGCCTTCAGGGTCGCAAAAGTAACTCTGCTTCATATTGACCCACATCAGACCATTCTGTTGTTGATTATTTTTCTATAACAGCAGGTCCCTGAGTGTTTTATTCCTTACTTAAGGCACATAATTGGACATTAAAGACTACTGCTGTACCTTACATGTTACATTTACATTGTTTTTACTTTGGGGAAGCAAAAGGTACCTTTACAGTGCCTTGTCTGTCACTTATCTTCATGTTCCTGTCCCTGCTTTCACCTAGTATGTCCTTAAGCTCTCCGTCTCTCCACATTACCAACATGCTTTTAATCCCTTTAACATCCTAGCTGCCGTGTGGAGAGTGCACAGCCACGTCTAACATAAGGACATTGCCATGTGCAGCTGTGCCTGAACCATGATATGAGCCAGATTGGTACCAGTTATGTGTTTGTCCTTTCTTTGACCTAAACATGGCTCCTGTTGGTGTTGTGGGTTTGGTGTCTAAGCTGTGTTGCCCACAGCGCTCTGTGTCCAATGCTGAGTGATTCATCCCTACGGTTAGGCCTCCACAGTTTTTTTTTTTTTTTTTTTTTTTTTTTTTTTTTTAAGGAGAACAAAAAACCCAGAGAGCTCAGACCGAGGAAGCGATTGCACGCGATTGGCCCACTCCATCTCCCATTCTCTCCAGGAAGAGGCACAGTTTGAGAAAGTAATTGGTTAGCCATTAAGATTAATAGCACAATTAGCTGCTAGCTACGGTCAATCTTTAAGGTGGGAGTAAGGAAGTGAGCCAAGGCTCTCAGGAAGGAAGCTCTTGTGGGTTAAGTCTTCAATTGCAGTTTATTTACCTTGAGCTGAGAATTCCGAGAATACTGTTGGTTTTTTTTTTTTTTTTTTTTTTTTTTCCCTGAGAAGTCTTTGCTTGCAACTGGAGACTACTACTTCAAACTTCTTGCTTGTGTGTTTTTTTTTTTTCCCTTTTTTTTTTCTTCCTGGCCTTAAAGCATGAGGTTTGCTGCTCAGGTTTACTTGCTGGCTTACTTTAATTAATTAACCCAACTGATTAATCGGAGCTGTTGGCTGCCTGCGCATCCAGCATTATAAGATTGGCAGATGTCATGTTCTGTAATGAGTGATCAGATTCAAGATGAGAAGTTTCCAAGAAGGAAAACTAGCACATTTTTAAACATTGGAGGAAGTCTCTTATTAATCCAAGATAGCTTTCTTGACTCATCAATAAACTTGCTGTGTGTGGTGAAGCAGATGACGGCTACAGAATAACAAATCTGAGACGGGCCTTAATTTATTATGTGGGGTGTTTTAACGTTTGCCTTTTCCTAGTTCAGCAGCTGCTGCCATCCTTGCAGTGTGTAATGTTTTGTCAGAGATTGTTACAGAGATTAGGCCTGCCTGTGATGGACAGTTTGCAGCAAAGTCAATGAGCCGAGCCATGGACAGTGGCTGAACAAGAAACCAGAGGATGCAACAAAAAAGAAAAAGAGATTGTGTATCGAGCCGGATATTGAGCCCCGAGAACGCGAATGGCGCCATGGCATCTCCAGCTGCTCTTTCTCTGGAAGCATAACTGTGATTTTTGTGTGCAGCACCACCGTAGAGCAAGTTGAGCAGGCCCGATTCTATGTGCGCTTCAGGTGCATGGCACGTCCTTAAAACCGTTTCCTGCTAATTAATTCTATCCTAACCTGCATGCAGACATTTCAGTTCCTGGCTTTGAACAGTTTGAATAATGCATGCATTTTTTCCCCTCTTCTTCCCTTGCACGTTTCGCTGAGCTTTTCTGAATATATGAGACTGAGAGAGAGAGATGGAGAAAGAGAGAATTTTGTCTGTCGTAGAGCTCTTTCCCCCAGCTGGAGCTCCGAAGTGAGCAGGCTCAGGAGCACTGTAATCAGTTCCTAGGGAGCTGGGCAAAAAGTGCCACGTGGGCTGAGAACAGCAGGCAGTGGACTTGATGACCCACACCAGAGACCATAGGGAAACTGGGTTTAATGACGGAAACTGGCAGGTAGCTTTTGTGAAGTTGGACAGGCTGAAGAACAGTCAGAGAACAGATCCACCTCTGTCTGGGTCTCCTGGAACGAAAGGGAAGATGGATAAGTGAGGGCACTAGCCTCCTAAATTAGCATCCATTTTCCAGTTCCAAGCTTTTATACAAGAAACATGGTACTCGTGAAAATCCAGTTATTTCGGGAAACTGTTCACATCCTACGAGATTTCTGAGTGGGCATGTAACCTAGACTCACTAATGTGTACCTCGGTTGATGATCATATGATTGACAATGAGTTGCTTCAGTTTTATAAATAGATTATGTTGTGGAGTTTATCAAATATTTTTTGTCATGTTTCATTATTTTATTTCACATTAATGACGTGAAAGAAAGCAATCCAAAACAATGCGACAAATTAAGACAAATAGGACTAAGCATTCAATTAGGACAAAAGTAAAGGCTCCCTATAAAACGAGGAGGAGTTTGTGTGTCTGTAATTCATCTCTGAAGCAGTGCAGTGGCTGAGCTGCATTACTAGAAGATTTAGGGCGTTTATTTGTCATTTTGTTAGCTCTCTTTGCCCTTTCTTGGAGAATTGCCCTTTATGGAGATTTATAGGCATCACTAATAGCTGTGAACATTCTTGATAATTTGAAAATTATTGAATAAAATTAGCGTTACCGAATCTTTTGTAACTCTAGCAGGAAAGTTTCGTCCAGTATAGCCAATGGGAACATTTACACACAACTTTACTAAATGATTGATAAAGGAGGCCCATTGAGTGGGTCCAGAGGAGGGGTGCCAACTAGAGTTGAGAGAAATGGAAAGGAGGAATAAGCAAAGGCCAGTGACTCTTAACTGTCTCGCCAGAGCAGGATGTGATAAGGACCTGGAAGCAATTGGAACGTCAGAACACGAGAGAGGAAAAACAGGCCAATTATTTGTTTTCGTCACACCGTTCTTGGTGCTAGATGAGGCCACGAGGGCCGCGACTTTTGAAGGGGCTGGAATAAGTAGGACTGGAACAGTGCAGAAGGGACTTGGAGACTGTCGGATGTCTGATCGCCTGATGCTGAAATGCAGATCAAGTGATCCCACCTCCGACTCTTTCCACTACCAGTCAGTAGGGAGCTGTATAACGGCATGCTCCACCCTCAGTCTCTTCCTCTACCTCGCTGTCACTTTCTCTCCTCTGAGGCTGCAGAAGGGCAGAGCTCCTCTGATTAATGACCCCATTTCTCTCATTGTTTTTATTCTGATGGAGGAGGAGGAAAGAGAGGCAGGAAAAGCCAATGCACATATGCTGATAAATGTATAAAAAGAGACAGTGAACTGACCTTTAGCAATCCTTTGTTATTGATGCACATTTTTTGAGCAAGAGCAGCTTGACCTATGATCACGATTATTGTTTACAGCACTCGTTACAGCTCATTCAACATCTTTCCCTAGTCTGAATCAACAATTTCAGTTTTGTTTAACGACCTTCTTGAAATTTTCCACTGTAAGGGAAGGATGAGCAGCACTATTGGATAAGACAATAAGACTAAATTGAGTATGCTATTTCAGCCCCTGGTGTGGAAAACTGTAATTTGGGAGGCTTTTTTTAGCCAGTTTAATTTGACTTTCCTTTTTTTTTTTTTTTTTTTTTTTAACCGCCTTTTTTTTTTGGTGGGTGGAAGCTTGTGTGTGCGTGTGTGTGTGTGCGCGTGTGTGTGTCTGTCCCCGTCCACACAGGAAACTCTTGGGTGTGTGCGTGATGTGCACTTGAATTGTATCAGTGAGAAATGCTAAATAGAGGATAATAGAGGATAACGAGTTACTTAAGAGACCCAATACACATCCACCCACACACACACACACACGCTGTCCTCTTTCTGGCCGGGTTAGATAGGAGACGAGCTGGATGGAGACAGTTTGTTCGTTCAGATTGGAGTTGCTGGGGCTGAAAATGGGATCCTGTGTCGACACGTCTGAATATGTGACGTTTATGAACCTTGATCACACAGGCTATTAAAAGATCATTACTGATTTAATGAAGGGGAGAGTAGAAATGTGGGTAAGGGGGCGTTCTAATTAGGCTACTTGTCGAGGGTCACTGAAAAGCTAGTCATACGCACATTGTGCGCGTGCGCGCGCACATTTGGATCTATATTTGCATTTTCCCTTGGGCTAGGAAAGTAACCATTTTCAGCTGAATGAAGCTAAAGTAGGCACCATGTGAAGGGCTTTTACAGGCGGTGTGCGAGAGGGGGTCATGATTCTCGATATAGCAGATGTGTTAACCATAGTGTTAACCATAACCACCGAAGGGGAAAGGACGCAGGACGTGAAGGATGTATTTGCCTCTGCTGGCTGTTCCTTTCACTTCACACTGACTTTTTCTAGGTGAATTTTAACAAATTCATGAGCCTCTGTCTTGTGAACCAATAGAAAACAGGTGGGTGGGACTGTGGACTCTTCGGTCATTAAAGCGAAAACGGGGGATTATTAAGTAGCACTCACACTGGACTTTTGCCTCACTATTTTCTTACTGTTGTTTGATGCACAATAAACTGACATATTCTAAGGTATTAGTGGTAAAATTCAATTATGTCTTTCTGCCTGTTAAGATTTTCTCATACCTCTGAGATAGGCTTATCCTTTCATTTGTTGCTACACGAATTCAGTTTAGCTATCTATCTGACTTTGGCTACTGTAATGTTAGCTTGTCAACTTAATGCTGAAGTGAGCTAGGTTAGCTACTCATTCATGCAGTTAAAAGCTTCAGTGGTATCAAGATAGCGCTGGCTAACATTACCGAAATTCAGTACCACTAAATGGAAGTGATGTTAACTTTTGACGGATGTATCTCATCAGGCACTACATCAGCTTGACGTATATTACCCACTGCAGAGGTTATTATTAAATGACTTGAGACAAGGCTATAATGAGATATTCAGTGATGAAAGAAAAAACTAACGCTAGTTTGTTTAATTAACCGTACACTGTGTCTGTTATTTTTATGTTGGGTCCATATTCTGTCAGGATCATTGCTAGCCAGTGTAACACACGATGGCTGCAACCCAGTTATGAGCAGCCTTCTGCTGTTGGACCTTTATTCGATAACTTATACTACCTGTTGTGAATATTGTAATTACAAGCTGGGCACACTTGAATGTCACCACAGTGTCATAATTACACCTGGGCAACTCATATTTTTCTATAAGCCTTGACTTTCTGAATTGGGGGCATATCAATAACAACACGAATGTAATGTATGCAGCAGACGGTAAGATTTAAGCAGTAATTTTGAATGTTAACAGTCCTTCTTTTTTTTTTTTTTTTTTTTCTCCAAGTAAGGCATGGATCTTGTTATTCATGATCCAAACACAAAAAAACCCTCAAAAAGCAGATGTTGTTTTCTTACTCTGTTCATTTTTCACCAACCAAAACCACTTGGGCACACACTGTGTTGTAATAACCTCTGAACTCGTACACACACAACTTCCAAGGAGGACTGGAAAGCAGCATTAGTTTTTATTTTCTAAATATGGTAGTTGTAGTTGTAGTTACAGTGATGCTTCTGGCCTCTCCTACTTGTCAGTGTTTTCATTGCTGTCTGATAATTGATGGTACGTGGAACTCCGGGGGGGGGAGGGGGGGATGCCTGTGCGATGTTTGCATTTTTCTTCAGGTGCTTTTAGTTTTAAATAGAGCTTTAGACAGAGCTCCCAGCTGGGCCTGCAACAGTTTGCTTCGTTCGTCATTACTTGCGCAAATAAACATGAGGCGCTTGTGACGTCCATACAGCTGCTCAACTTGCATGGATGAGCATGGAAGTTTGTGTGGTGTTTTATATGTCTATTTAGAAAGCTTTTCTAACCCTGCGATGTAATTGGTGGATGTAAGTCACGTGATTAGTGAATGCCTATATGTAGAGAGCGCTCTGTGGGTAAGGCGCCGGGCAACCTGAGCGTTGTGCTCTTGGCTAACACGGCAAAGATTAATTGCTCGGCAAAGGCAATGAATTAATGTTGATCTATGACTCATCATGGCGTGCACACACACACACACACACACACGCACACACACTGGCCTCCCGGCTGATTTAAACACTCGTCTTTTTAATGCCAGTGCCAGGGAGGAAATTCAGCAGCATGATTAAGATGGAGGGGCCTGCGTAATAACGAATGTTCTCTCAAAACCCATCTCTTGCTTTATTTTTTGACAGCCCATGATCACACACATGCACATGTGAGGTATAGCGATGGAATAGATTAATTAAAGAAGAGAAGGCTCCTTATTGAACCGCTGTCATTTCTTCTTGTCTGTTATTTATGTAGTACAATACTAAATGCTTGTGAATCAATGCTCTTTCCTTTCTCTTTTTTCCTGCCGAGTGTTGTCCATTAATCAGCTGGAAATATAGAAAGGACAAAAACAAACAAAACTATCACACTGAAAGGCGTGGAGAGATGTGGATCATGGTGGCAGTATGTATACACTTAGGTATTATTGTATGTTAGCTTTGTCAGTTGTTATGATAAGTGTTATGACGTACACAACTAGCACAGACAGATTTCTTTTTTTAAGCTCTACAACTTGTTTAAGATTACCAATGCTACATATTGTTTTATGAGAATAATATAGTAGTGAACCAATGGGTGAGTGCAAAAAATTCTTAACGAACGAGGCAGGAACATTGTGAATCATGGTGAAGGTCACTGCACGTTATGTATGGACCCAGGAAATACATTAGAGACTGATGATGTTGCTCAGGTTCCATTTTGCCATTTTTTCCATTTCACACATTTTACACCTAATCCTATGGGAAGCGTCCGCATTTTGCCCGTCTTGTGGTTGCTTCCCATTTTAAAAGCTCTGCTGCTGGCATTTTTTTTTGCTCACAGTGGAGCTCTTCAAAAGTTTTCAGAAAAGCACATCCTGACCAAGTGCTTTTTTACCTCCCAACCAGTCAAGTAGCAAGTGGGGAGGAAATCAAGGAAAAACAAACATGGAGGACAGATTGTCTCTGAAAAAGTTTTGTTAGGGAGCAAGTATTAAAGAGATTTATGACATGCTGAATTAAAAATATTTCATAACTAAAAATGACAGTGTATGTATTTTTGAAACATTTATCAGTACACCAAGTGAAGGAAAGTGCCATTTACCCTCTTTCACATACACGGGGTCACAGGTGCCCACGATCGGTTAGTGCCGCTGTGATTGACAGGGGAGAGAGAGTGTGCCCCTACATCCCAGACAGGACAGCCCGTGTTCCTCTCTAGGCTCCCGTCCATGGCATCGTCTGGATTTGGACTAGAGATCATGAGGCAAACGCTTTTCTGTTGTGCTACTCGGGAGCCCATGTTGTCCCACCTGTGAGTGCATACAGTCAAGTTACACCAGCAGCTCAAATTCTCTTGATTTTCTGCCTCCAAATCTACATTGCATGCACCACCTGTAGTTAGTGAGGTGATACTAGTGAGGACTGGTAATAGTGTTATAGTTTACAGTGTGTGTGCTTTGCATGAGACATTCAGCAAAAAAAGAAAAAAAAAACTAGCACAAAAGGCACTCCAACTAGACTTATTGTGTGACGGGAGGTATAAAAGCACCCTCACAGGATAAATAGCACGTTGTTTGAAGTTAGCAAGTAAAGTCAGGAAAACTGTCTAAAAACACTTAAAGGACATGGTTGCGCGGCCGTAACTCGAAATCTTCTTTATAGAATGGTCGCCAGCGCCTGCTCTGTCATGCCTGATCTCTGGATTTATGGAAAAATAAAAAAGGGAAAACAAACAGTGGAAAAGGAAAATTAACAAAACCCTGGCGCTGTTAGATGAGTTGCTTGCTTGTCTACATTTATTTGTAGATGAGAAGCTGGTGGAGCTCTGCAATGGCACAGACGCTTGGCTGATAAAATAGTTTGAAAGCCTTCAATCAGTTGGAGAGATTGGGGATTTCCAAGTTGCTCAGTGTTGGTAAAGTAATGTGATACAGTTCTCACGTTTATTTTCATGGAACAGTGGGATTGTGCGATATTTGTTAGGGATCCCTCAAGGTGAAAGATTGTGTAATGTGCGAGGGTTGACAGAGAACAGGGAGCTCGAAAGAAGATTGTAGTAATAATTTAGCAAAATGTCTCTAGAACAATTACATAATATGGATTAGATACAGCACAGTTGATTCTTGATTCTGATTGGTCAGAATATCTTGATTAACAGCAGCCCTGACAGTAGTTTTAGCTGTAAGACTAATAATAAATGGAAAAAAACTAATTAACAAGAACAAATCGTTGATGTGGTGAATTTTTCTGTATGGAGACGTTTACTTAACATTTATGGAAGAAGTCTCCAGTGTCGGTGCTTTGTAACAGTCAGGAAGCTTCAGACATGGGAAAGTCTATAGGACAAGTCTATAACTTGTTTCCCAGACGTTCTGTAGCATTAAACGTAGCTGTAAATGGGCAAAAATGCTTGGTATAAGAGGAGTAAAACACTTGCTGTTATTGCAAAGTAATGGTTATTGATTTACAGTCCGGTCTGGAAGTATTTGGACAGTGACAGAGTTTTTGTGATTTTTCCGTTATACACCACCACAATTGATTTATTTTAAGAGGTTCCACAAAAATATGGCATTTACCATTTAGGAATTACAGCCATTTTAAGCAAAGTGCCTCCAT
>CM075019.1:3109453-3121983 GCA_037576675.1 Pangasius sanitwongsei
TTTTTAATTATTTTTGTGTTTTTTTTTTTTGTCCAAATTATTTTTTTTTTTTCTTTTTGCCCACCCCCCCCCCCCCCCCCCGCTTCTTTGCTGTGCAGTCCTCTCATCTTCCTCTGGGCCAATGCAGAGCTCGGCAGTTTGTGCTGCCGTCTGTGTAGCGGATGCTCTAAGCAAGCGAACAAAGAGGCAGGAGGTAATTACATCCATTTAGGCTTGTCAAAGAGAAGTATTTGATATGTGATTTGTAAAGCAGGAAGGCTGTCTCTCTCAGACAAACGTGGGCCAGCGCTGAGAAAATAGTATAGGGCTTTGGTGTGACACGGCTCTCTCCAACGCAGGCCAATCGCTATTCTGGGACACAATTCAGGGACAAAGTGCAAAAGTGGGCTGGGATAATTGAGCGAGTGGGCAGGCTAATGTTTTTTTAAATGGCTCTAAGTTATTATTTAAAGAAGGGCACCTTTTGGCCTGCTGTGCCACATGGTACTGTACAGCCACTTCACTTTACTGTACTTCAAATGCGTGTGTGTGGGTACATGGGAGAGATGAGTGTCCCTATATTATCAGCTAGCTGCATCATTTGTTTAGGGACTTTTTTACAGGAGAATGGAAAGAAACCCTTTGAAGATTTTCAGTGCCGGAGTCTTGATTTTTTTTTTTCCCCCTTCTTCCTCACCCATCCTTTAGTCCCATCTTCTCCACTGATCCATGTGTTTGGATTGTAGCTCTTTACCATGTTGACCTTAAAACCAAACTGGCCCCTGTGCACATGTGTAGCTCTCAGGACGAAATCACACCATCTGTCTTATCGGATTAAGTTCTTCAGTCAGACGGTGTCATGTTACATTAGTCTGTACAGTTTGACTTGAGCACTTTACCTTTATGCATATGGACCAGATATAAATGGAATTAATCAATTATTATTAATGTATACCATCTACACTAGTTAGAAAGAGTTTCTGGGAAAAAGTTGGAGGGAAAAAATCTTGTTGTCCTGACGATCCAGCTTCCTATTTTTGAATCATAAAACATGTCATATCTGCAGTGACCTTGATATCACAGAAAAGATCTCCAAAAAAAGAGCTTGAGCGAAGTGTAGATCTTCGGGTAAATGATGTCACGGGCTTGTCAGTCTGCTTTTTGATTGGTAGTAACAGGACCTCAGCAGTCATAGAAAACCTGTCACTAACAATATGCTTTACAATGTTAATGTTTAAAGCATCTGAAAGATTTAGTTTGTTTCTGCATACCAGATGTGCAAGCGCATGTAGGAAAGTGTCTGCATGTGAATGGTGTGGCGATCTCGCATTGACCTGCAGGTTCAGTGTGGAAAGTGGAAAGTTCCCGCTGTCCTTCAGGCCTTGCTGTTCCCCGTGCTGGATGTCCATGGAAAAAAGGTCTAAATTTAGCTGTGATGCTGCGGCTGATGCATTCATGTATTCAGCCCTCTCTTCCAGCACTAATGGTTCACTTAACGGGCGGAGGGGAGGAAGCAGACTCGACAAGCCCATCCCTAAGATTTGGCTAAGGGAGGTGAGGCAGGGAGGTGAGGCTTTACACCTCCTTCACGCTGCTTGCTAGTCTGGTTTGTCGGTGATAGCGGAAACTGTGCTTTTATCTGTCTCTGCACTGCCCCCCTGCTTCCTCTCATTTCCTTCAGTAACTTTATGAAGTGCAATGCAGGTTTCAAGATGTGTGTGTATGTGTTGCAAGAGTGAGAAACATTATCTGCCTTTCTGCTGGAGTGCCAGACTTTACTAACGTAAGTGGTGCTTGGTGCTGGCGATGTCTGTAAATCGCTCTGGATAAGGGCGTCTGCCAAATGTCGTAAATGTAAATGATTTCTTTGCGTTAGGCTTGTGCACTATAATGATTTAATAGTTCCTACACAATTATACACTGCCACAGTGTCCAATAACATTTTCAGATTACATTATGTTAATAATTGTACAAACATGCCGTTTAACCCTTGCTACCTTTTCAAACATGCATTGCGACGTTGTTACCAGCTCATCCGTTTTGACTGCAATTGACTGCTGTTAAGCTACCCGCTCTTGGCCAGACCACAGTCGACCCAGTCACACTTAAAATTTAGAAGTGTGGCTTTTAGACACGTAGCGGTCGCAGTGCTGAATGATGAAGTAGCAGGGGAAAAAGTAGCAGACCTTATCCTCTACTCTCAGTTTTTTGGATTCATACTCATTGAAAAAGATCAGCCACTCGATCCAAATGAAGTGGCATGCAATATCTGTAAGTCATCACAAAAGGCAGTAACACCATGGATCTTTGGAAGCACATGGAAAGATTCTTCCACAGGGTTGCTAGGCCAAGGCAATTTTTCTGCAAACCTAATGACAACACAGAGCTGCTCCATGATTTTAGTTTCATTTTTGTGTTATTTCATTTGGATGACTTTTTTTTTTTTTTTTTTAACTGTTAGATTATTATTGGGGAAAAATCAGTATCTCACAAGCCTACCTCACATGTGTGGTGTCTGTGTCTTTGTGCAAGACAGAAAGAGGGAGGACGTGATGCAGAGTTCTCCCCACCCAGTCTTTTTGACCTTAACATGGCCTTTATCAGCCCTTCCAGCCCACCAGTGCTGCCGTCTGGAATTCCAAGCAGTTCCAGCATCAGCAGTACTTCTGAATCTGACTCTGACATACCCCTGTTCGTGTGGTCATGATGAGAATTGTGGCCGCACAGTGTTTCTGCTGGGTTGTCATTGCTAGATGTCGGTTTGGTGACAAAGGCCGCAGGCTGTTAACCCTCTTTGTCTTTTTCCAACTATGGACAATGCCGAGCTCTGGCGATCAGCTCAAAATAACACCACCGCAGCCGGGAAGACTCAACAGCGGGTCTTTTTTTAGAGAACAAGAGATTAGGCTATATAAGGAAAATAAGAGAGGAGCTTCATTTTTTTTTTTTTGCCCCTCAAACACACATCCAACACGCCGAACTTTGTTCCTATTACAGAACACCTACACCTGTGTGGTGGGAAATACGAGACTATGTACATTTCTTTACTGTTGTGGGTCACAACCTTGTCCTGCAGGCTGTGAAGACTTTGACTGACAGGAGGTGAGGACCATCTACGCCCCTCAGGGCATGAGTGACAAGCGGATGGGCAGCGTGTGTAGCTGGGTGTGAAGATGTGTGTGCGTGTGTGTGTTAGCAGGTTTTTCAGTGCTATGTAACAGCAGCAGCGTGAGGGCAGTGTGAACAGAAGAAGATGGCGGTCTATTTCAGAGTTGGTTGCTCAAGGAGATGGAGTGCCACGGCGTAGGGAGCATGATTGTCAAGTCTGAAGAGCTGTGAAGGATCACAAGATGGTGGTGTCTGGTGCTTGAGCGACCATGGAGGTCAAGACAGGAGTGTGGAGAAAAAGTTCTATGGAAATATGGGTGGTTCGTGTATTACTTGATTATGCAAAGAGTAGAGCAGGTTGGTTCTTCTGTCTTTTATTTGACTAGGGGGTTTTCAAGTAGAGGGAGTGTGCGAAATGCACATCTCTCACACACTCTACTCGCTGTCTGTCTCTTCATTTTTTTTTTCTATCTTGGCTGGCTCTCTGGACAGCAGTCCCAGAGCTCTCTGCCCCTTCACTTGTCTTTCACCCGAATGAGTAGGGAGTAAGTAGGAAGTGTAAGTAGGGAGGAGAGAAGAAGGAAACACAATCTTGCTACATTTAAAAGCTTTTTTTGGCACCAAATTACTTTTTATGCCTATAAAAAAAGGCAGTTCCGCAATGGTTCAGAGCATCATGGAAGTACTACACCAATGTGGAGTGGAAGAAAGGAGGTTGAGAGGGAGAAATAGACACAGGCCCCAGTTATGGAAAAGGTTAAAATGTTTTATACCACCATTAACTAACAAGAGATGATGTCTAGTTGAAAGGTCCAAAGAATTGTATTGTATGCCCTTTATTTACAGAATAGAAAGTATTGTCAGTATTTGATCTGGTCTCTTCTGGTATGTTTAGATGGCACTCCAGGCCTCTAAGCAAGTGTGTGCTACAGGAAGCAGCAAAGATGGCCATAATTAGGCCTTGGTAACTGCATAGACAAATCCAAAGGTTTAACTCCTGAGGGAAGAATTCAACGCTTTGTCTTGAGCTCACACTTTCACATTAACCAATTCTTCCATCTAGGCAAATGTGGTCTCTGGGTGCATGTTTACAGGTAGCACTGAGGAGGTGGAGAAAAAGCTTAAGGTTATGCATGGGTAAACGCTTGTCTGTAATTCCCGCCTGCCCCTACTTTTCTTGGAGGAGCATGTGATGCACAAAGCCGGTGGATAAGATTAGCCACAGCTGATTCTCAATGGCAAGCGAGTAGCAGACGGTTTTAGCGCTCTTGAATCAGCATGGTGCCTTGGCACTCAGGTTGGGGGTGGATGAAGGACTTGAGAACTAAGAGAAGGGGAGTCTGTACTGATGAGATCAGCTTGTCTTCCTGGGCCATAATGTGCAAAGCTGGAGCATTATGTATGCACTGACTTTAAATTAGTCCTAATTAGGCTGTAAAAGCACTAGCGCTAACTTGGGATGTCCAGGATTTAAAACAGGAAGCTCCGATGGCTGCAAGCCACCGTCTTCTGCCGTGAGCCACCCTGTCTCTACACTAAGGCGCAACAACCAAAAGCAGCACCTGGACTAAAGGGCCCTCACCTAAGGCCTTCTAAAGTTCTACTTGTCCGTATCTAGACATTGACGTCACCCACAGTGATGTCCACGTATACCCTGGGTGTGGAGCGACTGTAAACATGGCATGCTGATTGAGATGTGCAGGTGGTGGCATGTGCCCACTGCTTAAAGCCAGGCTCTGGATCTGTGGTTGAAGGTCTGGAGGTCTGCACAGCTGTGGCAAAGGAAAGGAGGATATCCAGAGAAGCACCGACCTAAACTACTGCCTCATTAATTACAGCTGACAATGAAAAAATCTCTCTGGAGCTACACCAGGCAGCCGCTGCTCTCTGCCGCAGCTGCTCACCCTGCCGAGTGTCTGGTTTCGCCCAGCTTGCCCCCCCCCCCAAATACATGCCAACGGTCTCCGCCGAGGTAGGATGGCATGAATGAATTGATGGGTTGGAGGTATCACTGACTCAACCCCCCCCCCCCCCTCCCTTCCTGCTCCTTTGGGTGCAACAGGAAGAATTTGATCTTTATTTAAATCCTTAAATTACAGTTGATTAAATAAGCATAGCCCGCCATTTATACAGGAGCCGGGCCCAGTGGAGGCTCAGCCTGCCCTCTGATGTCTAATTGGTCTGAAGGTTGCCAAACCTTTGAACAAGTTGGGACAGCGAGTTCCTGCTGCCTCTTGCACTCTAAATGTTTGTTCTGCAGTTTTCTGCAGTTCACAGATGCCGCCTCCTCATTTCTTTTGTCCTCCTCTGGACGTTAACAGGTGAAGAATGAGACTCGATGTCTGCTTCTCTATCTGTCAGGATGGGGACTATGTAAAAGTACAGAATTCTTTTTCAAGGTTAAAGTTATCTCATCAGTAGTATATTCCTTAATATTTTCACCTAGTTTTTTTTTTTTTTTTTTTTTTACTCACCAAGGTTTTATTCCAGTTATTTTAGTGTCAGGTCATCGGCTTGACTTAGCAAGGGCATTCATTATCATTATACAGATACAAACAAGGAAGAATGGAGGAATGAAAAGTGAGAGAGTGATGGCATGAACAGATTTACCTTTGGGAGTACAGTTGAGCTATCATCACTAGGACTGATTCCTCCCTCATCCTTGGCTATTCCTCTTGACTTATTGAAGAGCTCTGGCCTCCTGCGGGCCAGTCGCATGCACTGGCACATTTGTTTGTTTACACCTAGTTTTTCCTGCCTGATCTCTATTAACATTCATATTGGAGCTGAAGGTGTTGGAAGTCCATCTCTCTCAGCAGAGGGGAACGTTTTACTCCAAACGAAACGTCAGCTTTATTTCTTCGGTCTGAAGTTCTTTTTCTCTAATGATCGCTTTTCTCAAAGTTCTCTTGGTGTTTCTCACCACTACTTGTCCTTCTTACCTGCTATATCCTATGTCATCATGTCTCTATTCTGTTTTGCAAATTGTTAATTTTTTTTCCTCTCACCAAAAAAAAAAAAAAAAAAGGTACCAAATTATACATTTCCTTGTAGCATGGATGGCACACTTGTAGGGGTGGGCAATATGACAAAAATATAATATTGTGACTTTCAAAGGCATTTCTGTGGTAGACAATATGCATCACAATATATAGGTTTGCTATCAGACTGTCAGCAAAACAGTAGTGGAGCATTAAAAAAACTGTAATGTCTACAGAAATATTGCTTTTTTTTCTATTTTTTAGTATTAAAATTAGTTTTTACTTATAATAAACAAACATACAAATTATAAAAACATACATAAAAAATTTAAAAATAAAAGTAAAAAAATAACATCACTTTGGCTGCTACCAGTCAGTTTCTAAATAAATTTATTTTGAAAAAAATGTAAAAAGATATCAAGATATCGACCATATTTCAGAATTGTTTTTTTCTTTTTAATTCTATCATCTCGTCCAGCCCTACTTTTGCACCTTTAATATGTATCTTTCACCTGGAAATTTAGACTGAAGCTTTAAAAGTACACTATATGTAAATACGAAAGGTGTACCCTTGAGGGTACCACCCCAGCGACACTGTCAGGTACAGTTTAGTACCCTCTTTTCTGAGAGTGCAGTCACATGGCTGTCATGATCATAAGTAAATGTTTCTCAGAACACTGTGCCTTATGGACACGGTGCAGTTTCCTGAGTTTGCCAGTTTATTCAAGTGCTCCAGATAACAAAAATTATAAGTGCTGCTCTGTGCCGAGCGAGGCTGCCAAAACAAGCTGGCATGGGAGCCTGATCGATCCATCTCCCTCCTTCACGTATGAATTCAGTAGCGGGTGCTGACAAGCTCTCTTAGCTAGCTGTAAAAATGTTTGATGTAAGACAAGGTGATTTGGACACATTTAGCTGTCTCTTAAAACTTCCTGAAGACTTCTTTCAGAGATCCCCATTGTGTGGAACACAGAAGATAGGTTTACAGTGGCACTGCACACTATAGAATATTTGGCACAATAGTATATTTGCATCAGGAAATCCAGATCTACTCCATCTTCATTATAAGCGAGCACTTCTGTCAGTTGCTCTGGATAAGGGCGTCTGTTAAATGCTGTAAACATTAATAAAAAATAAACAATTTAATCTTGACAATATATCCGATACAAAAAGGTGCAGTAATCAATGCACATTATAATGCACCTTGACTAAACTAAAGAACAAAATGCTTCTTTAAAAAAATAAATAAATAAAAATCTCTAGGCCATCCCAACAGGTCCATGCTGGAAGTAATATTGGGGCAACATAACGCTACAGTCAGACTCCAGACACGTCTGAGGAGAGATTGCTGCTGAACATGGAGCATTTGCACTGTGACCCAGTAGCTTATATTGAGACAAGCCTCATCCAAATTCCCAGACTTGTGTGTGTGTGTGTGTGTGTGTGTGTGTGTGTGTGTGTGTGTGGTGGTCTGGCATTGGGAACTCTGATAAGCCTGCTAAAGCCTGCCTTGAAGCAGTTGTTCTGCTGTAATGACTGTTTACCCGCCTCTTGCTGTGCAGGTGTGTGTGTGTTTGCCCCAAACATTAGGCCCAGGCAAGACAGGAAGCATATGTGTGTTTGGGTGGGTGGTGGTGGTGGTGGGGGGCCGGGCCACGTGTACCTTCCTCTCCTACTCCATGACTTTTGGAAGAATGTCATGGTTTATGCAAAATGAAAAAAGTCTTATAGACTTTTGAAAGAAATCTATGGCTATAAAAAATCTGATGATCAGGAGCTGTTTTCTGTAGAAAAGCTGGGAAAAGAGCGTCCACCGCGTCCCTCATGTTTGTTTCTCCAGCTCTAATGGCTGCGCAGAAGAAATTATGCTAAATAACCTTGATGATGGTGAGCTGCCCCCTTTTTCATGCATTCGCAGCAGGGGCTGTCTGCCTGTCGCTAATGTGTGTGCGTGCATTTGTGTGTGCACGTGTTTTTCTGCATGTGATGAAAAAGTGGAATTTCACCCCGGCTTGGTCAGTGTCAGCTTTGCAGCTGCAACGCTCTTTGATTGTATGAGAAAATGTGCCTTGAGGAATACAAGTTTCGACCCAGTGCATTAATGCAGAATCTAACATTTGTGGTGGTGTGCTCTGCTCAGGGCTGTGAGCGGGTGACAGCTCCCACGCTGCCTCACAGTCTCTCTCAAGAATGAAACGTCTCTCTTTTTCCACTCTCTCTTTTTCATGCTTTCTTTTATCAGGTCTTTTTTTATTCCGAGAGGCACCAGAAAGCTAGAACTGTGCTTTTTCCCATTGGCCACTGCTCCAATGTCAAAGGTTTGAGTTGTACGTTTTTGGTACCTCCTCAAGAATGGCAGGACCTGGTGGTATCTCTCTCTCTCTCTCTGTCACACATTCACACACACAGCCTTTCCTCTTGACTGTTACAAAGCACTGGTACTAGAGACTCATTTTGTAATCTCTTTATTTGGAGCAAGTCATTACTATACAAAAAATAATGAGCACATTGATAAAAAAAACCTGTGATTTGAACTGCAGTCGGAACTACTGTCAGAGCTGCTGCTTTAGAAAATTAATCCACACTTTCCGACCAACCAGAATGAAGAACTGAGCATCGCTGTGGTATAACGAAATTTGAAAACACTTTATCAGCGTACCTTTTCTGTTGCACTCGGTATAAGCTGGTTAACCAAACGGCTAATCAGACAAAGGAGCGATGTTAATTCAATCACTTGAAATTATGATGTGGTTGCTTTTATTGTCGTCTTGGTGATGCTCCCAGCTTTGTTGAATTCAGTTGGGCTTTGGTGTTTTTTTTGTTTGTTTGTTTGTTTTTTGTTTTTTACTTAAGTGGAAAAAACTCATTTTGTCATTCTTTACTCTGCAGTACTCACGTGCAAAAATACTCTCTTCTGCACTCGACTGATTGAGTATTCGGATTTAAGGAATCATTGTACAGTTATGTGTTATCTGGCTGATCCAGGATCATGTCCATCTGCTCCACCTGACAGTATTCTGATGCATTTCTTAGAGATGTGTAAACGCAGCACACAGCACTTTCATAACTCGCACACAGAGACCTATTCATCAATTAAATAAGCAACTATAACCTCTATTGCACCAAAAACAGTGCGGTCGCAAAACACAGGGACTGTGATGGATTACGTGCAATAACTGGAATGTTGTTCACAGCACACGAAGTCCCCGAGGAGCTGCCTTGAGAAGTTATTGTCACAAGGGCGTTGTTTTAATCGCAGCCACTGTAGTGCTTTAAAACTAATGAATATTATTGAGACATAATTTCTCCATCATTAATAGCCTAGCTCATGATTGGCCATTAATTATTCTGATATAGTTGCGTAATGAGATTTAGGGCTCTGTATAGCAAATGTAAAGAAACCAAACTGCGTTTTGGGATGGAAACTGTGTGCTTTTTGTGTCCATATGTTGGATTATAAGGTTTTCCTTTTTTTTCCATTCATACATGCAGGTCTTTGAAATGGTAAGATTTAGACCACAGCACTGGTGAAAAATGTTAATTTTCTGTAACAGCAGCTCTGATAGGGCGGTGACAGTAACTTTGTTCCTTCACTCCACCCCATTCCCTTTTTTTTTTTTTTTTTTTTTTAAATAACTACACACTCATGTTTTGTTCCTCACATAATACATTGTAACAGTTTTACTTCTACTACCAATAGTTCATTTACTTTATATGGAATAATGTTAAACTGAAAAATTAAAACAAAAGCAACCAAGTAATTACATGCAAATGGTGACTTTACCACAGAAACAATTTCCCTTTGAAATTGTTCACTTAGGTCTTTCTATGACTTTTCTCATTGAATTTTTGAGAAGTCATATAGTTGTATAGTTTTTGCTGTCAAATATGAGAAATGTTTCAAAAGCAAAATGTCATTAATGAAACCAATTTTGGTTTCTGGTTTGAATGGATTCACGATTTTTTCTTAGTTTCTTTCAGTTTGTGTGGTACGATTTCACATGTCACATCTGTCTCGAAAAACATCACATCAGTAAAACTTTTCTTTAGTACATATGAGAACAACAATACTTTTTGTCTTTATGCAGGTTTCTTTACTATAATACTTTATACATAAGTCTAAAATTTGTTGGTTAGTGTCATCCTTCAAAAACACAGTCTCTGAGGTGTCACTTCCTCAACTCTGATAAACAGCTCTATTTCAGGAAGATCCATACACTGCAGGGCCAAGGTTTTTAAACATGCATAGTTCTTTTTCATTTATTTATTTCTTTTTTATACAATTTTTCTCACTTTTGGCAACATAAATGAGGAGGAAAATTGTTCAATTAACTCCCTAAATCTCTGTATTCAAGCACGTCATCATTCCTTCTGAAATGGTAATGAGACTCTAAATGAGTGATTTATTAAAGATGAGTACAGTTGTTTGGTGAAGCCATTACTGTAAGACTAAGTTAATATGAAGTTGTAAGTTACTGTAAGCCGAGCTAACATTATTAACTGTAATGCAAATACATAATATGAGATTGATTGTGCTGCAAGTGTCTAATCAGAGTGATCCAGATGGGCCTTATCCAATTACAGGTAAATAAAAAGGCACAAATGTTTTGGTTTATTTATACGTATGTTATGCTTGGTTTACTTACTTAGATTTTGTAATTTTAGTGGATAAAATAAAAATGATATTAAAAATAAAATATTACGATTTCTCTGAAAAGGGCATTGTGGCATAATTTATCGCAGTATCAACATTATATGACCCTATCGCCCAGCCCGGGTTGGTATTGTCTGAGCCGAGGTTGTGATTTGGCAGGGAAAGTTTTCTCTTTGCTGCACTGTCGCTTGAATAGGATGGAGTACACAGTGTGCGTCCAAGCTTTTTAAGACGTGTGCTCAGTTTTTTTTTTTTTCCTCAGCTCTCGAGGGCCAGAAACTGCTTTAAGAGCGTTTATTGTTTGGCCAGAGTGTGAATTCACTCAGAAGGGCGATTCTTAATCAAAAAGATCAATCACACGACTGTAGTTACCTACAACTCCAGTGGAAAATACGCACTCAGCATGTAAACCCTGTCCCTGTGTGTATACAAACCCAGCTCCATCTCTCTTGCATTAGGTTGCTCACAGCGGTCACCATTATTATGAGTTTATAGAAAATGGAGAAAAAAATGAATTTTTCACTGAAAATTAGCCTTTGATAGCAGAGGGCTCGGCAGTGTAGATTTTTAGGAGCAAGCAATTATTATTTTAATTATCGCTATTGTTTTGTTTCCTAATGGGAAACAGGAAAATCAGTTCTGGAGCATTGTAAATGGAGCTTGATTAAACTGTTGAATGCTGGGTAGAGGGTCATAGAGAAAGGTGCGTCTCCTTGGTGCTCTGGATGCATCGTTGCGGTGCGCACTGTACAAGCGGCCTGTCATGCCCCACTTTAATCTGATTTGCATGCTAGAGAAAATTGGGTAATTGGCATTTACAGTGAACAAAAGGCGTGAGAGGAAAGCACAGGAGAATGCTTTTTTTTTCCCTGGAATTTCTTGAAATGAGTGAGCTTACTCGGGTGTGTCTAACTCAATGCCCTATGATCCCTGTTTGTGAGTTCTGGAAGAATTTCTGTTTTCTTATTTAATTCCACTGTTCCACTATAGAAATACATGTGTACGACGTGATAAAACACTTTGTCATCTCGGAGCACAGGTTCACTCGTGTTCCTGCACCCCTGCAGAAACGTGAACATTTGCAAAAAAGTTGAACATGAGTAAGTTTATCCATCATGAGATCATTCTGAAACATAATTATTAATTATAATAATTTATATATTTTTAAAACGAATGAAAATTGTCTGTCAGTAGAATAAAATTTCTTGCATAAAATTAATTACTTAAAAATAATATTTCACTTAAAATGAGAAAAATGGCATTAAAATGACATTTGCCTATATTCAGGACAACTTACTTGCTGAAATCTATTATTATTATTATTGTTATTATTATTATTATTATTATTATTATTATTATTATTATCAGTAATAATCATTTGTTTTTGTTTAATTTTGTGTTTGCTTATTTATATTAATCTGTATAAGTATTTGTTTGTTTGTTTATTTTTTTTTTTTCAGTGTAAGAGTTCAGGGCATAGCTCAATAGTCAGCAGCAGCTCTCCTGGGATTTGAACTCATGGCCTTCCATTCATAAGCACTTAGTTTTAGTTTTAACACAGTAAAACAAGGTGTGATGAATTTGTTGCCATTTTGGATAAAGTTAAACCAAAGCAGAGTCAGCGGTTAAAGTTCAGTCCTAGTGACCTCTGTTCAGCACTTAAAAAAAGGCCTTTAACCTTAAACTGTTCAGATCTGCTCTGAGATTACATTCTGTCTTCACTTTTAAGTCATGTGATAGATCTGTGGAAAAGGATATACATACATATATATATATATATATATATATATATATATATATATATATAT
>CM075019.1:3122083-3183444 GCA_037576675.1 Pangasius sanitwongsei
TATATATATATATATATATATATATACACACTGTATATTAAGCATTTTTGGACTCTTGTCTCATTACAGTGTTGCATGTCAGGTTAATTCATAACACCAGCAATGTAGGAATGTGTCCCTTAAGCATCTAGGTAATTGTGATTAAGCATAACACCAGTGCATATGCTGTAATGGACACTAGTGCAGAGTGTGTTAGGGGGATAAATAGCCTAACTGAAGGAGTTCTGTCAGTGCCACACTCCAGCCTGGTTTAAAAGAGCGTTATTGGTGTGCAGCAGAACAACGCGCTGCTGTTTACACCCCGTAAAACCTGACGTCTCGTGCAACTGCACAGTGCTTTATTAATGAAAGCCTAAGCTGTGCGTCTTTTCGTGTTTGAGTTCAAGTTCAAGTATTTTTTTCTTTCGGAGTTCAATTTATGCTTTTCCTTATGTAGCTGCCGATATCACCGAGGGACAGCTGTTAAAAGAGCTCCTTGTTTAATTGAAAGCAGGAGCTTGATTGAAACATTGATTGTTACCGGTAATTTCCACCATGTTCATGCTGCTCAGGGTTATGAGGGTTTTTCCCAATGTGTTTGTTCTTTCTCTCGCCCCACCGCTCCCCCGCCCGTCTCTATCTCTCACCTCTCAAAATGAAACCTCAGTGCTTTCATATAAAGTGAAACATTGAATTTTGAACTTTTATCTTTCATTTAATTGGTAGTTAAGCAGTTAAAGCTCAGTCCTAATCAAAAGAAGGTTCAGAGGTCACATCCCAGCACTGCCAGAAAGCAGTGCTAGTGCTGGACAACATGATGAAATAATATAGACAATGTTATATCATAATATTATCAGTGCTTTTACACCTCCTTTGTACTCACTGTACTAATTAAAAACTTATTGTTCCTCCATTTCTTCAGTAAATACCTTACAAATAAAACACTTTGGAATGTGCTGTTATATTCAGTTCAGTTTTATTTGTATTGCGCTTTTAACAGTGGACATTGTCACAAAGCAGCTTTACAGAATTAAATACATTCAAGTTAAATTAAACCAAAATACATTTTTTAAATATGTGAATTTATCCCTAATGAGCAAGCCAGAGATGATGGTGGCAAGGAAAAACTCTGAGACGATATGAGGAAGAAACATTGAGAGGAACCAGATTCAAAAGGGAACCCCTCCTCATCTGGGTGCTAACGGATAGTGCGATTATAAATAAATCCCTTCTATAACAGTGCACTATATGGACAAATAGAGCAATTGTGCATCCAGTAAATTCATCACAGTTTTTACAAGAAAATTGTTATAGGAAAATAATTGATGTATCAGTTTCCCAATGATTACAGTTTGACACGAAAAAGAATGACACCTAGGGTTTATCTGTTTATAGTTACATTTAATGTTATGGAACGTCTGTGAAACAAGTTGGCGCCTGTTCTCACTTAGGTTACAGCAGCCATTGTTCCATTACCAGCCATTATTTTTTCTCTATCGTGAAGATAAAAATCACAGCAGCTTGTCAGCTCTTTCCTGTGCCAGAAAGCTTAATGTTACTGTTAGAAAGCACAGTCACGGGAGACTCCATTCATGAATGTTAAATAAACGTCTCCTTAGAAAAAAAAAAAAAAAAAAACTCTACTATATCAACAAAGCTTTTAATTCGTTTATGTGGTGCATACTCCATGCAAGTCAGTGTGTAAGTTGTTACAGTATAAACACTAATATGTGAATGGGTGCATTAATATAAATGAGAAAATTAATCAACACCTTCTGACCAATCAGCTTTGAGCATTTAGCAGCGCTGTGGACAAAAAAATCACTAACTTATAGTGATCTTTGATGTTGTTAGCAAAACCTCAGAAAAACTATATATTGTGATATGTAGTGTATTGTGAAGATGTCTTTTTGTGATAGACTTGCCATATCGTCCCTAAATTTAGCCTTCAAATGATCAACTCTGTGCTTGGATCTCTGCCAAAGGAATACGTTTTTTATTTATTAAGTTACACTAAGAATTGTACAGTGCAACTGGAAAGTGAAAGTCTTTGCCATGTTACTCATCTGGATGATTTGGCATACTCTTTGTCTCCAATACTCAAGCACCTGATATTGTTTGTTGAGTTAATGTCCACAAATCTCTGCCAAACACGCAGAACAATTCAGTGAAACGACTCCTCTGCACCTCTTGATTACAAGCTTAGGCTAACTCGCGGCATTGCAATGTGCCATAAACTCCTTAAGGTTTGATTGAGCAGGTATTTGCAATGTGATGAGCACTCGGATAGACTCGCAATCACTGGACGTATTAATGAACAGAGCATCGTGATACGCGAGTGTTGATGCAAAGCTTTGTGTATGCGTGAGCGTGTTTTTGTTTGCAAGGACGCTCCTGGGGCAAAGATGGAAGATTCAAGAGAATGAAGTGGGCTGGCAGAGGGAGCGAGGCGAATGAGAGCCCACTTCTGCCTCATCTGTAGCTGGCACTATAGCCACAAGCTGTTTTCAAAGAGGACACACGGAGGAAAAAAAAAAGAGAGGGAGAGGATAGAGAGAGAGGGGAAAAAAACAGAATATATTATGTTTTACAAAGCCACATTTAGTGCCCTCTCATTTCCCCGGTTTCATTTTCTACCCAGTTAATAACGACCTTCCTGTGCACAACGCAGGACAGCAGAAAAGCTTCTGAATTCTTCCCTCGCTGGGGGCCTCATTGCTTATTCCTTTAGATGACAAAAGCCTGTTAGTGCAGCACGCCGCTCCTGCCGAGAAGGGACGAGTTTCAATAATAGCCTGGTGTCTTCGGAGTCGGCTATTTGCAGTCACCCTCTCCGAATTATATTTGACATTGCCTTATTAATTGCGCTGTGCTTTTTCTCATATTCATATCTCAGTTTTAACTTGCATTGTCTGGCAAAGTAGTTATTCAAGGTGCCCTTGTCACGGTTATTAGAAACAGGCAGAAAATGATTCGTCATCGTTTTTTAGTTTGGATTTTTCTCTAGCTGAGTATCTAGGTAGGTGCTTAGTGCTTTATGGCTCAGGGCATATCACTTATGGAGGCTAATGGAGGTCTAGCTGAACACCCTGGGTGGGAAAACTGGCCATTTTGACATATAGCAAAAGTATAACATTATCAGTATGATGGGAGTCTAAACGGTGGCAGTTCGGTCAGCATGACAACAGTCCATTTGACAGGGCATTTTACTTAGTGCCACTGATAAAAAAGAGACTTCATATTGCTATGGGACTCTGTTAAAACAGCTAAGAGCAACAATAGAGCAGATATAAAGATGTGAGGTAATGTCAAGGTAAAAGGGTAAAGGGTGTTAATCTAAAATATGATGGCTGTAAAAACCGCCGGACCCGTTTCCATAATGAAGCAGGAGCAGTTCCTTCAGTAAAACTGATTTATCCCAGTCTCCCAAATGGTTCATTACATAAAAGTCAACAGCTCTTTACAGTGGCATTTGAATTGAGAGTACTTACCATGTGCCTTCTGCTAAAGTACCTCTCTGCCACTCGAGGTTTTTAAAAGAGTTACTGTGCCGCTCTCAGCAAAAGGGCCCTACCTTTTGGAAAAGAACAAGAAAAAAAAAAAAACGGTCTTAGCCATCAATAGTTCCCTCTGCTGGGACGCCCTGTGATGGAGCAAGTGCGCAAGGCAGGCGCGCCACTTTTAATTGGCTCTCGGACCTCGAGGTTTGCAGTGAGGGGGAATATAAGATGATGAATGAACTGAGCGACCCCCACTGAGACGGAAATGAAGAGCCGACCGCTCTGTTCCGCCATTCCTGCTCGAGGATGGATGGAAGGAAAACTGGAGTGAGGAGACCTCAGACGGCAAGGGAGCTGGGAGCAATTAGCGAAGATGGAGCGAGGAGCAAAAGAGCGATGAAGACCGAGGGAAAGAGAAAGAGAACACATGAGTTAATGTGAAAGAAAGCAAGGGAGCGTGCCAGTGTGTTTGGCGATGAGCGAGGGGAAAGAAGTATTGCTATTGCTCCCTAACTCATCTGTCCTGCGCCCCCAGAGGCTCAAACAGCTGTGGCGTTTTTCTTGCTTAGCTGCACTGCTTCCTCCTGGGGACTGACTGAGGCATGGAGAGAGAGATGGAGAGAGAGAGAGGGAGAAGACTGGAGTCGGTGGTCAGAAGAGGGGGATTGTTTGTTACCAGAAACATTTGCAAGAAATCCCTTGATTGTTGTTGTTTTCTGCTAGCAACAGCAGTAAAGAAAGAGGTGGTCGAGGAATAAAAGGGGATGAGAACCCACAACAGCACTAACAGCAAAGCATCGAGACCAAGAGGGACTTGGAGGACACGCATTCTCCACCACAGGCCGTTTCATTTTCTAAACTCCCAGCTCTGTTTTCAAATTGACTGCGTTTTTTTGTTGGTGTCCAACTACATAGCCATGGTGTGATAGAGTTGACAGACTCTTGGTGGTGTTTAAGCCTCCTGTGTGGTTGCGCTGGAGCTCGAAGAGTGCCCACTGACACAGCAAGCAGGCTGATCGCCAGCCTTAATGCCCAATGCTTTATTTACAGCAAGGAGAATGGACAATGACAGCATGCTACCTGTCTATCTATAGACCCTGTCTTTCCCCCTTCTCTGTTTGAGTCATCGAAGCTATGCACTCAGGTGGGTGACTTGGCTGGAGCTGGTGCAGCCAGTGTGGGCAGATTGACAGCAGGGTTTTGTTGGGAGCAGAGAACCAATTAAAAATTGTGCCCTGGTGAGCCAGCCTTCCCTCCCACCCACTTCACATTCCCCCTCCTCCATCCAGCCCTAACGGACCTCCTGAGTGGCAAGCACTTTCACTCACTAGGAGCAAATCATATGAAATCCTCATACACTCGTAACAGAATCTGAAAAAAAAGAAATTGAGAAAGGGGAGACTTGATAACAGCCTCACTGAATGTCCCGTTTCTGATCTCTCCTGACCTGACCTATGGTCACACTATTGTCATCGACATGATATTTAAAACCCCACAAGAGAAACTCCCTCATTAACGTGTGCCTGTAGAATATTAACGCTAAAATAGTTTTCTTCAAAAACTATTGATTAGCTGGATTCGGTTCAGAGAGATTGACAAGGGAAGGTCATCTGCGGCTATCGATGGGCTTTTCATCCGCAGCAACAGCAGTCCTGACATTAGGCTCTCCTTGAGCTGTCAGTGTATGCAGGACTGAGTGGAAGTGAATTAGCCATGTTACAGCAGCAGAATTGAATGGAGGTGAATTGGCCATATTAGAGAAGCAGAATCGAGTGGAGGTGAATCAGCTATGTGTTTGAGGGACAGGATCGACTTTTGTTGAATTAGCCTTGTCCAAGAGGAGCCCAGTACTAGAAACCTTAGTGAAACTGACTCATCATGCTCTTGTGGTGAATTAGCCATATTGGAGCATTAGGATTAAAAACTAAATTAGAAACTTAAGTGAACTTGACCTGGTGGTAAAATAACCACACTGGAGCAACAAGCAATATTATAGGAAGTAAGATTAAGTGAAAGTGAAATGGGTGTTTTAGATGAACTGGATTAAGTGTTGATGAATTAGCCATGTCAGATAGGAACCCACTACTAGAATCCTCAGTGTACCTCAGCTGTCGTCACGCCCAGGTGGCTAAATAGCTGTATTGGCACCATAGAATCTAGTGGAGGTGAATTAGCTATCTTATAGGGACAGAATATTAGGAAAATAAGACTAGCTGAGGTGAAATAGCAATTTTATGGGACACGGTGTCAATTGAAGGTGGAACAGATAGTTTAGAGTAACAGAGTCAATAGTAGGAAATTAGCTGTGGGGGGTGGTTGTGGGTGTTTTTTTTTTTTTGTTTTTTTGTTTTTTTTATTGAGGGGGTGGGGGTTATTACTAGAAACTTCAGTGAACCTGCCCTATCATCATGCCATTGTGGTAAATTAGCTATTTTGGGACTGTAGAATCGAGTACAGGAGAATTAGCAATGTTAGAGAAACAGAATCGAGTTGAGGTCAATTAGCGATATCAGGAAAACAAGATTAACTGAAGGTGAAATAGCAATATTACGGGAAACAAGATCACGTGAAGGTGAAACAGCCGTTTTAGAGGAACAGGATGGAGTGGAGATGAAGTAGCAGTTTTGACAAGCAGGATCGAGTGGAGGTGCATGAGGCATTTTTAGAGGGACAGGATCAAGTGGAGGTAAATTAGCGATATTAGAGGAGCAGGATTAAGTAGAGGTGAAACAGGCATTTTTAGGGAAAAAGACAAAGTGGAGGGGAATTAACTATGGGTAGAGGGACAGGATTGAGTGGAGGTGAATTAGGGCTTTTTTGAGGAGCAAGATTGAGTGGAGCTGAATTAGACATTATAGAGAAAAAAGAGCAAATAGAAGTGAGTTTTCAGTATTAGAGGAACGGGATTGAGTAGAGATGAATTAGGTGTTTTAAAGGAACGGTATTGAATGGAGGTGAAATAGCTGTTTCAGATGGGAAAACTGAGTGGAGGTTTTAGGTCCAGCATGCAACACTGGTGAATTAACCATGTTGGTCGAGCAGTCAGATTGGTGTGTGTAGTGCTCTGTATTATTCTTGAACCCAGGTCGGTGAAGTTATGGTGCAGAAGCAGGAAGAGGTCTAAGGTTACACAAGCCAGACGATTTCATTAGAGTCCCTTGGTTTTCTGTGTGTGTGTGTGTTCCTCGTGTAATCCTGAGCCGGCGGAGTGCTGTAACCTGTCACTCTGCATTTGCACTAAGCGCCTCTCCCCTTCTCATCTCCTCAGCTCTAATTATAATTTAATTAGCAATTAGGGGTCTATTTATGCACACTAGAGCTGAGATTGGAGTACTTCTCAAAAGGGCGAGGAGAAAGAGACGGACCCACAGCCCTCCAGTGACTCGGAGTGTGTTCTTGCACTCTTAACTGTTATCCTCACTCACCTTCTTTTGGGGTTATTTCTCTGAATCAGTTTTCAGTCTCTCTCTCTCTCTCTCTCTCCCTCTCTCTCTCACTCATTGTTGCTGTCCTGAGAATCCTCTTTCATGCTGACACAAGGGGAATTTTTGACCTTGAAGCATTCTGACCTTGTTTTGCCTTTCCAGCACAGCCGTGCAGCTGCGACACCGAAAACGCAGTTGAGTTTTGCACACGTGCACATTTATAGAAACACACACACACAAAATGGAGCAGTACGACCACCAGCACTACGCTTCCTGTAGAGAGTAATTGAGCTCATCAGAGTCGTGTCATGAGTAGCACCCGCAGGAACTAGCAAGAATGAGCACAGGTGGTGTTTCTGCCAGACCTCAGTGATAATCGAGGAAATTGGGTGTGCGTATTCAGGTTCACTTTGTCCCCTGACAAACAAGAGCGAAAAAGAGGGCGGTCTAGACCAAAGCATTAACAGCTCACATGTCAGCATGGGGCCGGAGTGAGTTTCTTAAAAAACTCCCATTAGAATGAGATGTTGGACTGCTTTGTGTCTTATTGCTTTCTCGATTAAAAAAAAAAGGGGGGGGGGGGGGTCGGGCCTTGTGTTTCAATAATGTAGGTCCTTGAAAGGAGATTTCTTTAAATCTCTGTTTTGCTTAGACTCACAAATCAGAAGCAAGTCTGTGTTTACTTTAGCAGGCAGAGAAGGCAGGTCAGCATACATTTTCTACAAGTTCCATCAACAAGTGCCATTTAAAATGAGATTTTATGCACTTAGAAATGATGCGATATAGGAAGTCCACATGATTGGGCTTCTTGGATGTCTGATGTCATCCCACCTTATCTAAGTCCTCTGTTCTTATTGTTTAGGTTCCTGTCTGTGTTTCTGCTTTTTCTGCTCTTTCCACTGTGTGTTTCTCTTTTCCTGGAGTTTACTACAATATTATTGATTTCTTGATTCTGATTGACTGAAAGGTGTTGAATAATTTTCTATAAAAACAGCTTTGACAGTAGTCCTGGCTGTAAGGCAGGTCACAGGTTTATATTAATGCGTTCGTTCTAATGCATTAGTGTTGGACGTGTATGATGGACATGCCATGTAAATGAATTAAAAATGTGTGTATTTGATGATCTGATGGAGAACTAACTTGTTTCGTGGACATTCCGCAACATTAAACGCAACTATAAATGGATAAAAAGTAAGATGTCATCTTTAATAAATATTTGTTAGCATTGGCAAATCACTATATGGTATAAGCGTGTTGTATTTCAATGTGATTTAAGTAAGGAATAAAACATGATGAACATGTGTGGTGGTATAAGAAAATAAACACCAATAAGATGGTGTGATTGATTATTGTCCTGTAACAGCACATCACAAATTGTTTTATTCTTAACTTAAGTTTCATTTTTAATGTAACACAGGATGTGTAAATTATGAAGCAGGTGATATTTTGTAGACATTAAAATAATGTGTATTGTGAAATGCCTTCAAATATCATATTAGGATATTTTTTCCACAATTTCTTCTCAGAACGTGAAATATGGTCAGTGGATGGCCACTATGAATAACATATGCTACAAGCCCATTAGTGTAAATGCAAGGCTTTGGATGCTCTCGGACTAAAAGTTAGAGTCCGTTCTCAGAGCTCTGACGCTGTTTGTTGATGCTATTAAGGCTGGAGTCAGACTGAAAGGAGGAATCATTCTTTTCCCAAGAGCTCTGATTGCAGGGGGGTGCTGGGTAAAGCTACATTGCTCTAAATCACTCCCTTTGGCTTTTTGTCTAAAACAAGGGCACTTGTGGCAAAGTCAGACAGCTGTAATCAGCTGGCCACAAATACTGCCATTCATTTAATCAGGGCCGAAGGAGGAATCGAGTGGAAAGAGAAAGGTTTGGTGTGTGTGTGTGTGTGTGTCTGATGGAGAGGATGCAGTTTGAGAATGGGCTCTTAAGCTCATCCACACTCCCCGCGCTCTCAGCTGAGCTTCCTTCATCACACGGAGTGTCTCTGCAAGATAAAACACTCCAATACATCAAGATGCACCTCCGTCTTCTACGGATAGGTGACGGCCGGGTGCTCAGATTAATCTGCTCAAGTCCAAAAGTCCAACTAGGGGATGCTAAACAAAGGACTTTCAATTCAGCCATTGCATCTAAAGTGATCTAAGCAAGTCTTAACCTAATTTCCTTACCCTCTGTGTGAGATGGGGTTCCTCCCTCCTCCTCTTGTGGCTTGGCTGTAATTCCCTTGATTGACAGCTGGGTCTTGAAGAGTGAGGTTAAGCTTTGTCCTTGGGAAATGGAATGTGACCCTATAGAAGACCCTTACTGGGACACAAGGGCACTTAACAAAAAGAGATGAGAATATTCTTTGGAATAAAGTAAGGGTGGGAAAGAGAGGAAGAGAGAGAGAGAAAGGGGGATGACCATGTCCTCATGGGAGAACGAGCAAGTGAGGTCATTCAGTCTCCCACTGCCGCTTCTCTCCTGAGGATTTATCGCTCGCTTGCAGGCCCCTGCCCCCAGTTTGTTTGTGGCCATGACGCAGAAGCTCATGTGAAACTCAGCAGAGTCTCTGCGCCACGTGAGCTACTTTTTAATGCTTTTTCACCACGTCTCCTGCTTTTCTTCAGCCCCGTATCATGTTTCTCCACATTCGGGAGCTTTTTGCTTGCTTCCTCCCTGTTGCCTTTACAGCTTCATAATGTCCATATCTCATCACAGTCATCTCCCTCGCTCTCGCTTTGCTGCAGGGCTTCCGTCTGCAAATCCCTGACCGATGGGTAGATAGCGTAGCTTCTCCATCACACCGGTTTGTTTGGCATTATGGCAGTGACTGATACCATGCTAGGTGTGTGCGCGCTGCTGACTGAAGCAGCTTGGAGATTGAGATAAGACACCATAGATCCGGGCATGGGATGCTAACTGGAAGTTTTATTCTTGCTTTGTTTCTGACTGTGATTGTAGCCATCATGGCCCCGGGTCCTTTGCATTCTCGGACTAGTGCTGCCATGGTTTCGGTAACCGCAAAAAATGTTTTTGTTGTATCTTGGTTTTATGGTTTATGCTTTTTTAACTTTAAGTCAGTTGCATAATGGTTGAGATAAATGTTCAAGACACAGCATTGCCATTGTTTTCCACACCCATATTCAGAGAAGTTGTGCTTGTTGTGCTAGATGAATCTGACCTGGTATCAGGAGCTGCCCTAAGGCTAAATGGAGAGAAAAAGTGAACAAGGGCAAAACTGATATTGGTTTCATTCATTCATTTACAGTGACAGATGTTCAGGGTTGAGGTGGATCTGGAGCCTATCCCGGGAATACTGAGCTAGAGGCAGGAATCCCCTGGTTCAAAATAAAAAAAAAAAAAAACTTCAGCTTCGTCACAAACCATAACAATGGAGTCAAAAAACAAGCAGAGGCACAAAAAAGCCACTGTGAGAGCCGAGGAGTTGCAAGGGGAGATGAATGTAGGAGACTTGAAACATCACTAAAACACCAGTCACGGCTGATAAAAGTGAGGGACGGTGTTAAACGAGCACACAGAGTCTTTATCAGGACCGATAAACCCGGAGACGACGGGCCGGGGTGGGAGCGGGCATTTGCATGCTGGATGGCATCCAAATGGTGTGACCTCACATGCAAAGTAGAAGTGAGGGAGTGTTTCCCTGGACCAGTAAGCATACACACACACACGGCATGAGGAAAATAAAAGTGAGGGCGTGTGTGTATAATGAAGAAGGATCAGACAGAACCTGTTGCAAATGTGTGGTTGACCTGGGAGATCCTTCACATGGCAATATTATCTAGTGATGTCTAGTGAAATATTTTCCTACACTCAGATACATTTCAACTAGGGTGGGGCAATATGACGATAATATCGATATCATGATCAATTACATCACAATACACTTTTCATTAGCTGCCACAGGTACTGTCAGGTATTTTACAATTACAAACTAACTGATTGGAAGTAGCTGATGAGATTTTGTATAGCTTTTTTCCACTCTATTAAATAATAGAATTTTTTCGGCAAAAAAACAAAGTTTTGGTTGGCAGTTTTGTTCATGGTGCTGAATTCTTTGGCTAGATTTTATTTTTTGTGACCTTTATCTGTTCTGTGCATTTAAATGTTCATTGAGATTTTTTAATGGTAGGTTGTGAGCAGGGAAAAAATCAATAGTTTTCATGCCATTTTTGGCTATTTGTCAAATTCAGAAGAGCAAAATCTGACGTTTTCTCGAATCAACACACAAATATTCTTCCTCCTTGAAAGCCAGTGTCGTCTAGCGTTTTTTCCCCTCCCGTTGCTGTCTGAATTGAGCGACTGGCTGAAAATGTGTTTTAATTTTGTTCGAGCGGCAGAAGAGCTTTAAAGATGTGCTTTGCTGATCCCGGTTTCCAGAGAAACTGCGTTATTCCAGCTTGCCGAGGTGCGAGGGCGCATCCGTAAGAGTAAATGTTTGGGTTTTATGCTACGTAAACACAATCACACACATCTGTTTATGTCTCAGGGAACTGTCTGTCCTCCAATTTCTCGCTCTCTCGCACGCACCGGTGCACTTAGCTTCATATTTTTTTGCAGTGCTTTTTTTTCATCATCCTATTTCTAATGCTCCATATATTCTCGGCTGAGGAATTAATCGAGGCTTTAATGTACTCTGATTTTTCCTCTTCGTGCTGCCTAATTGTGTTTGCAAAGGGAAAGGACGTGCGCTTAGTGCTGTTATTGTCTTAAGCACTGAACATCGGACGGCTGATAGAAAAGACCTGAGCATTTTGCCAAACAAATAAACATGCCAGAGGTTTAACAGGGTGGAAAAGGTGTTCTAATGGGGCCCATTGTGCATTCTGTGTGTGTGTGTGTGTGTGTGTGTGTGTGTGTGTGTGTGCGCGTGCGTGTGTGTATTTATCCCCTCATGGCGACAGCGGTTTCCCACAGCAACCTCGACGAGGTGTTATGAACAGAAATAATAGTCCCCGGAAGAGGAAATGCATTGAAATGTATAGAGGACTGTAATTAACAATCTTATGCTCATTTTAACTTGGGGCCCTTAAGGATTTGTGTGTGTGTGTTCACCAATACAAAAAATGTGAGCGTGACGTAGTGTGTCAAGATAGCGAAAAGACTAAAACGTGGCATTCAAATGAACTAACATTTCTAAGTAGTGGCACACAAAATATGCCTTCATAGTTAGAGCGATATTCATAACATTAATTTGTCAAATAAATAAATTAAACAAAAGAGGCCATTGCGTTTCTCTCATGATGCTGTTTGTAAATCAAGTGACCCCACATGAGGTCATGTCCCTAGTTTGTGAACCCTTGGGTCATACTGTTCCAAAAGATGAGTAAGATATGACGGAGCTAAGCCCTTTAGCCCTTTATAGCAAAGCTTTGTAGTCAGTGCAAAACTTTGCAGGCATTCAGCATAAATGTAATAAAACTGGAGTAGTCAGAGTTTCATGCCTTGGTAAGGACTCAAGCTGCAGCGTTCTGAATTAGTGAAGTTGTTAAATAGTAAAGTCTGATATATTCTGAAGTATTTTTAAGTCATCAGCACATGTATAGTTAAGTCCTGACATAATGCTAAGCACTTCAGCTGTTTTGTTTTGTTGTGTTGCTTTTAAATGTACTTGAAAATCCAAGCTGTCAGAAATTCTGAATTCCCAGCTAGTAGTTATACAAAGACTTTTTACTAATTTGAAGCTGGCAGGTACTGTGATTTTGCACACTGTAGGAGTAAATTTAGGAGTAAAAATTGCTAGCCAGCTAGGAAAGTTTTTATAATGTTGGTTAGACAGTTTGGCTGCTGAATAACACTAGATAATCTACAGGACAGCTACACGCTAATGCAAACACAAAAGTGATGTACGGAAGGAATTTTTCTGTGTCATCCCAAACCTGTGATGAGCCCCGCCTGCACACAAGCCCAGAAACGGTCCTGAGTGCGGATTTGAGTATTCGGTGGCTCTGAGGTTCATCTGAATGCATCAGAGGCGGGCGTTAGCGCTTTAAACCTTTTGGTCCAGAATGACTCATGAGTGAGAGTGTGAGTGTGTGTGTGTGTGTGTGTGTGTGTGTGTGTGTGTGTGAGAGAGAGAGAAAGAAATGTGGGGAAATCCAGATGTCACAGCACGCACACACACACACACACACACACACACACATTCACTTTCACTCATTACTCATTATTCACATCTATGTGGATGAGACTTGTCCCTCTGTCTCTGTCCCTGTCTCTGATCTATTCCCTTTGCATTGCATGAATTTAATTGTGATTTTTTTTTTTTATTTGCCAGTGTACTAAAATATTCTCTCTCTCTCTCTCTCTCTCTCTCTCTCCAGATGGTCACAAGAACGAAGAAAATATTTGTGGGTGGTCTGTCAGCAAACACAGTGGTGGACGACGTGAAGCAGTATTTCGAGCAGTTTGGGAAGGTAAGTGGCTCATGCTGATGTCTCTCTTTCTCTCTCTCTCTCTCTCTCTCTCTCACTCACTCACTCACACGTATAAGTTCAGCTGGACGTTATCGAGAAGTATCAATAATACGGCAGCGATAAATTGCATCTCAATAAGCAAGCTTCTCATGGGACATTAAGATCATTCAATTTTATCTTCTTTTAATTCTTTTCATTTGTATGCAACTTTCCTCTTCAACAAGAACAAAATTTCATAGATGATTGTTTCTTTAGTTTTGCACTGAAGCTATGAGGGTAATGTAGCTAAAACATAATAAAGCTCATCTAATTAAACCTTTTCTGCAAATATGAGCCTCAAACCACATCCATTTCTTCAGTGATGTGCTTTAGTACACAGTGGGACTTCCTGTTGACTATAAACATGATTTAAAGTCCACCATGTAGCTGAACAGGGAAATGATTTAGAGTTGGCCATCTTGTACAAACAGAATACATTTTTTATATTAACTTTTGTAATTTGGCATAATTTATTTTGGTCTCCCTGAAAATCTTTTTAAACGAGATTACAGGGTTTAACAATGCAAAACAAGTATGTGAAAGACGGAAGTGGAGCTTCACTGATTAAGGCTTCGTGCTACTGATCAGAAGGGTATGAGTTCAAATCCCATTACAGCTGAGCTACCACTGTGTTGACTTCTTGAGCATGACCCTTACTTTCTAAACTGCTCTGTTGTATTCTGGCTCAGCTGTTCAGAGAAAAGCATCAGCCACCATGGAAATGTAGAGGTGACACGATATGACATTGTCTTTTCCAATACAGATAACAGTAAGCGAGTTCGAATTCTTACCTTTGTAGATCCAGTGCAAAACTTTAAAAAAGCAAACATCAGGCACCAGTCATGTCTTAGATGATAAATTGTGTGCTTTTTTCTGAGATTTGCTGGCACGTCTAATCTAAATATGATACATATTGTGGTTGAAAACGTGCATGAAGACTGTTGTCTTTGGCTCCGTGTTTGTATATATAAAGCTGAACGGGCGGCGACACTGTAATGTTTAGTGTTTTCCCGACACTGTTGCTAATCATCTCAGCCTCACCCGCAAATCTCAACTTGATTGAATGGCTTGATTGGCTTGATTACTTGATGGTGGGATTTTTTTCTTTTCCTCTGTTTCATTTGTTTTCGTTTTTTTTTATTATTTTGAGGAATCCTCATACTCACAGGGAGATAAACAAATCAGTGTGATTGAGAGTGCTGCTCAAATCAGAGAGATGCTGCTGTGTTTGTTCAGCTGATGTGGAAGAGAGATGGTTGGTCTATCTATGTCTCTGTCTCTCTCTCTTACTGTGTGTGTTTGAGCAGCCGTGTTTCCCCAGTGCATTTATTAATGACCTGACTGTCCACTACAGTCTGCCATTATCGCTGATTAAGAAAGAAAGGAGAGGGAGGAAAGGAGAAAGGTGGAGAGAGAATAGGGAAGAGAATGGAGGGGATGCATCAGCCTCTGAGCGTGTGTGTGTGTGTGTGCACGCGTGTGTGCACGTGTGTGCACGTGTGTTCAGGTTACCGCATGAATAACCTTTGTGTCTTTCCACATGTCAGTGCGTGAGCACTTTTGTCTACATGTGTTTGCACACACACACCAATATGAAGTGGATGTGAGCTCAATCAGGTGTGTATGTTTGTGGGCATATTTTCATATCATGGTAGGGACCAATTGTCCCCACAAAGATAGGAATATCTGATTATTTCGAACTTGTGGGGACATTTCACTTTTCCCTCACAAAGGATTTCTTTCTTTCTTTATTTTAGAAAAACTGCAGATATTATTTAAAAAAAAAAGGCCAGAGGATTAGATTTAGGTGAGACATAGCATTAATTTTCTCAAAGAGCGGTCCTTACAAAGATAGTAAGACAGCCATGTGTATGTGGCGGTTGGTGTCATGTTGTGGCCAGGAAACAGGTGGTACGAGCACTGAGGTCATGCGAGATTGCTTTCTCCTTCAGAGCCCCTTCCACCACACACACACACACACACACACACACACACACACACACACACACACGCGCACACACACACACACAAAGACCTGTCTGCAGTCTGTGTGTCATCTGTAATAGGATGCGGAACGTGTGCCAGAGTGTGTGTTTGACAGGTATAGAAGCTTTGCTGAGCTGACGACTCGGCATGACTCAGGTGTAAATCCCAGGCAGCTTTAGAGCGAGTGGATTTCTCCTGCTGGTTGTACATGAGACCACAGCGCTCTAACACTCATCTACACTTATTGCTTTCGATGCTTTTCTATAACGTTTTTGTCGAAGACGTTAGGAAAAAAAAGACCAAAGCTAACTTTTTATACCGAACTGATGCACATGTAGAAAGTCTGAAAACATTTTTTTTTTTTCTGGATACGCCGTTGCCATATAAACTAATAGTAGTAATAGTAATATAGAAATGAATAATTTGTTACTTGTATTATTTATATAAAAGATCAATAAACTGCCTGAGCTCTTTAAACCCACGCTGCACCTGCAGGAAGACTGTAGGGAGGAAGAGCTTTGCTGGAGGGCACTTCTTAAACCTGAATTACTCTTCAAAATGCTCAAGTTTATGACGCAATGCAAATGCTCCTCGGCGATTGGCCGATTCCGATGTGAATGAATAGTGGGAGTTTGATAGGTGTGTAACGATCAGAAGATTTGATGGATGCATTGATTTAGAAGGCAACATTAAAATGAATAGAGCTAACAATCATAAATCAGTTATAATTAATTAGATGGAATAATCGGAATTGTATCATAGCAGATTAGTGGTATCATCAGATATTGAATCATTGACACATGAATCAAAATTGCATCGGACTGTTGCCTTACGAATCAAAATCGCATTGTATCATAGCAGATTCAGTGGTATCCTCAAATATTAAATCATTGCCTTGTTACTAATGAAATAATTAAACGTGAACTTTCACATATCATGCCTTGCGCTTTGCTACCTGCCCGCTTGTTTGATAGACAGAGAAGATCTCCCAGAAATGGTTCTGATGAAGCATAAATTAGGCTTTACACAGAAGCATGGTGGAGACACAAGCACATCTGCCTCTCTGTAGGTATCTTTGGGGAAACTTCTAGAATGCAATATTGTCAGAAATAAAGAGATCACCTTTTCTAGTACGTATTTTTAGACCTTAATGCATTACTCTAAAAGCTAATTAAAGGTACACCACTTGCACCTACTCAGGTACATAATAAAAGTACAAAGGTTGTCCCTTTGGTGGTACCACCCTAGCAACAAGGTATAATTTGGTACCCTAACGTCAGAGAGTGAGTTGCTCGAGGTGGAGTATCTATCCCTGAAGCCTACAGATATACACTGTTCAGAAGGAAGAGAAGGAAGGAGAAAGATGGTTGTCATTGTTTTATCGTTATTTCAGATCACCTTGTAATTGCTTTGGCAATATTGCACTAGAAGCACTACTGAAAGTGAGGGAGAGCAAAAAGAAAACAAAAAACAGACACCTCTGGCTGTTTGTAGACTCCCACACTTCAATAGGAAGACTGGAAAGTTGGGAGTTAAATTTAATAAATAAAAAAAACATGACTTGTTTAGTGACAGGAAATTTGTTTTGGCACCTTCAGTAATCTGATATCACGCCTGACATTTTGTGCGCATTAAGATTCAGTAAATGGCAGAGGGGGTTATGGGGTTACGCGTATGTGGCTGGTTGCAGGCGTGCTGCCCCAGACTTCATAACATCTAATTTAGCATACCTGCCCAAGCGCTAGCGTTTAATAACAACTTTTGAGCTGTTCAGGCGTAGCAGATAAAACCAGTGTTGATGTCCATTAGCATCGCTGCCCTGACTTCCTGCCTCGATGAACACAAACAAGTGTGTATGTTCAGGAAGTAATGTTTGTTTTGCTTGTTTGCTGGTTCCAGCCTGAGATCATGACAGAAAAGGGAGAAGTTCATGCACTTAATAAAGCTGAGTGATGATTAAGCCTAGAGGAGCAGCGTGTGCATGCCGGAGCCTTGTGAGACTGAGGTTTTCCTCAGACGGCTTTGGTTACAGGTGGACATTTTCATAGCTTTACATGCATCACTTCACACTCTCCGTCTGTGGGAGGCTTCCATTTGCCTAGTGGTCAGCCTTTCTTTCCGCTCATTTCTGCTCTGTGATTCCATATGAAGCACGTGAGGTGTTTTACACACAAATCCCCACAGGCGCTGAAGCCTTTCTCACATTTACATTTATATTTATTCATGCAGCAGACACTTTTGTCCAAAGTGAGCAAGAGGACGAGCAAGAGGACAAGCCGAGCAGCACGCTCTGCAACTATCGCCATGTTCAGGCAGACAGTACAAATCCGATTTAAAAAAAAAAAATTTTTTTACCCAATTTGAGTAGTCTGAACCGCAAAAAGACTTGACGTCTAACTTTTTTATTTTGATACAAGCCATGTTTTATGATGCAGCTTTCAGGACACATGGTCAAATCTTTTTTTTTTTTTTTTTTTTATGATTTACCTTCTTCGATGTCATGTGACAAGACATCTTGCTGCTTTTCATACCAATGAAAAGCAGCAAGATGTCTGAATTTCTATGAACTTGCAGCTGGCCTCTATTTCACCTTCTTTAAAAACTGCTGCTGTTCTCATAAACACTGTTGCTCATCCCAGAACAGACTGTATACACAGTCTGCTCACACTGAACTAAGAATGGGCAATATGATGATTATAATATCGATATTGTGATTATAGATTATGCCACAACACACTTCTGAGATATTGTGCATATCCTGATATGTTTTTAATAAATTAAAAGCAAAAATTAAATAATTAATTTATTTTTAATTAATTTTAATTTAATTTTAATAATTAATTTTAGTTAATTAAAACAAACTGACTGGCTGGTCCCTAATATTTAAAATAGCAAAATTTAATATTTTATATATAAAATATAAGTTTTTAAATATGGAAATGAAAATGTATTACTTTTTCATTCATTAATAATTCCTTTATTAATAATGATTTTTATTATTTATACGTTTATAATAAGAATTTGAATATTATCATACATTTGTTGTGATGTGCTTTTGAATTGTGATATGATATTTTAGTCATTTCACCCACCTCTACACTGAACATCCTTTCAACAGTTTGAAGATTAATGATTTATAATCACACAATCTGGTGTCACCCAAAAGGGTTCCCTTTTGATTTTGGCTGCTCTTGAGGTTTCTTCATTGTCGTGTCTTTTTTCTTGTGACTATCCTGATTTGTGTGAATCTGCTTTGTGAGAGTGGCTAGTGTTTTACTAGTGCTATACAAATAAAATCTAAACGTCATAAGAGAATCTGTAGAGAGAATAAAGTTGGGAGGTTTGTTCCAACATCAGAGATCTGTGAGTGAGAATATATTAAGAGTCTGACAACCTCCACTCATTGTTTCTTTCTATTCCTCCTCTTGTTGCAGCAAGTCTGCCCTTGGGCTTCCTCACAGGTTCACCTTTGAACCAGGTCATGATATCGTGTGCCTTTTGAGGGTTAGAGAGGCAGTGCGGGGCCAGTTATTGAGTTAAGGTGGACAGTCGCTACGCACTTAATCGTGTAGTTGTGATTTACTCCGCGATTGAGGCTCAGGAGCATTAATGGGGCTCAGGTTACTGAGGCAGTACTGCTGACATACATCCGTCGCTGTGTTTGAGGCATTTCCTGAGGTAACATAATCAGGTTTCATGTGCCGTGACTCCGACTCAGTTACTGACTTAGCTGCGTTTGCTGAGTTTTAATACGAGAAAAGTCACCAGTGATGAGAGCCCTGAAGACAGTGGCACTGGTGGAGGAAATGAGCTACTGTAATGGCCTCCTCGTTTGTTTTAGCTGCTGGTGGAGAGAGAAGAAAAAGCCCAGTTAGAGAGGAGATTTACTATTCCCCTGACCTTCGCTCACTCAGAGGGCCCGTGAGGCTTCCGGGAGCAGAGGAACATACTGTTTAAACATCTACCAGCAGACCAGCACTTTGTTATACTGCCTTCCTCAAACATTTGTTTGCTTGGGTCACTATATACATATTTATTTATATCATGAACATCTGTATATTTGTTTTATGTTATATAGGTGAGAATCCTGCCTGCAGAGGCCTCCTGACTTCCATGTCTTGCAGAACTGCAATTTTTTGGCCAAGTTTTTGTGGTAAACTACTGAATCTTGGTTATAGTGTCTATACTCCTAGACTACAAAAATGTTCTGGTTGAGGATTTCTAAAATGTTTATACTTATTTTGTGCATTTGCATCCTCAGCCATTCAGAGAAAGGGTGTTTTGCCTAAACCCCTCCTACTGCTTCTGTTTAAGAGTCGACCCGTTTGTGAGACTGACTCTGGTTGCATAGAATTTCCAGACAGCAGCAATTTTCACGTCCCTGTTGTGGCAACAGTGTGAAGATGAGATGTCTGAACACACGTTATTCACACCACTTTTAGATTTAGCGCTCCGTCAAAAGACGCTGGCAGAAGTCTCGTCACCCCAATGCACCTCCATCAGAATCCAGCCCTTTAAAAATATCAGCCTCTGTAAAAGACCCATTTGCTGGGATATATGGGATTTTTTTTTCTGGTAAATGTGTATTAACCTGAGAAAAGGCCCTTAATAGCTTGTTCCTGGTACAATCCTTAAATAAGACAGTGGGCCCTTGGAAATGAAATACGGCCTGTGGGTGTTTCCCCTACCGCTTTGTGAAGTGGGTCTGTGTGTGCGCACGTGTTTCGGCCGAGCGGCTCCGGGTGACAGCTGATGTGTGAAAGTGGCATTTTTAGAGAGCCGGTGCTCTGAGTGGCAGGCTCTTCTCCAGCACAGCTTTCTGTGGACAGCCAAATGTGATCCAATATTACGGTGTCACCTTCCAACCTGCACTCTGGAAACACACACACACCCACACACCCCTTCAGTTTTTATCGTTGAGCTGAATAGAGCTGACTCTTTTCAAGCCAAACTGCCAGCATCATACAGGTTTGTCAGAATTGATGTCATGTGTTTTGGCCTCTCTAGAAAGCTTTTTTCCCCCCACAGTATAATGAGTTATTTACATTTGTTTTTTTGTTTTTTTTTGGAAAACACTTTTATCCTTCTTACAAGTGACTTACAGAGTACAGTCCAAAAACACAGAGCTGTAAAGGAGCTGCTGGACTTTCCACAGAGTTTAAATGCAGAACAAAAAAAAACTCAAACACGTGAGTGAAAGAATCTTGATGTTCATTAAATTTAAAAACGTGGTGAATCAGAGCATACGGCATGCATGCAAATGATTTCATTACCCTGTATCATCACACACTCGCATGAGTTATATAAGTAATCACAAGGAGGTGTGGCCGGTGTTTGTCAAAATGAAGGAGGTGTGGCCTCTGTGCCTGTTGGTCAGTGTGTTAAAGTGAAGGTAGGCGTGGCCTATGTCTGTCAGTCCTATTGAAGGCGTGGCCTCCCATTCCTCTATGTGTTATTTTAATTGTTTGTATAATACTGAATCACACTGTATCAAATCAAATGTTTCTATAATAATTGTATTTCTGATAATGAAATGCAGATCGCGTTATCTCAGAAGGACACACACACACAGAATAACTGCACATCTGTTTCTAGCAAAGTTTTTGCAGAGGTTTGCAACTAACTTTGGGAGCATCTGCTTAAAGCGGGCAGTGTGTGCCTTGCTGACAACATCTAAATAAGAGTGGAAACCAAGCTTGAGCCTGCAGGGTGCGCGTGTGTGTGAGAGAGAGAGATAGCATATGACTCAGTAAACAGCAAGATACGACTGCACCTTTACGGAAAGCCTCTGTCACACATCCAGGTAAAAAAATAAAACCGTGCATCGTCTCTCGGGACGGCCGCCTCCGACACTCTGTACTTATGAAACGGCAGGAGGAAATGCCCTTGTGTTACTCTTCTCTCCTTTCCCCCTTTCCTCTGTTTCTCCTCTGTGTGTGTGTGCGCGCGCGCGTGTGAGAGAAGGAGAGAAAGGGAGGAATGAATCCTTGTCTGTGCCCTAATGAAGCCTCTGAGGTATTGAAGCACGGTGTGGGCAGTGACGACAGCACGCACCTGGAGGTGGAGAAACTGCGTGCGTGCGTGCGTTTGTGGCACTTCTCCTCTGGAAGTGTATCAGGGGAGAGAGAATTCTTAGGAGTGGATGTATCAACAACGTGCCTCAGATTAGGAGGATTTGTATCTAAGCCAAGGATTCATTCTTCATTTTCTACACTTATAACATCGTGTGTGTGTGTCTGTGTGTCTGTGTGTGGGGGAGTGGGAGTGGGAGTGGTACAGGGAGGTGGTTTTTATCTATCCAGAATCCCTCTAGTATGGTGGTATAAGAGCTGATCTATCTGCTTGTAAAAATTCCTGACTTCTGAATGATGGGAAAACAAAGACAGAACGATCCTCCATTTAGTTCGAGATTATTTTTACGCAAAGGATTACTGCTCAACACTGTCCTGAGGTTTTAGAATTCAGTAACTGATCTGTTTTTCTTCCTGCTTCCTGTGATGCACCATAAAGCATTCAGATCTGGTAGTTATAGTGTCATTGTATACGCAAAAAATAATCCTAGTTTTAAATATAGTCCTGCCCTGGTCTAAGGACAGTTTTTTTTTGTTTTTGTTTTTTTCCACATTTTTCCAAACCCCGAAGCTATTTCCACTAAGAGTCCAGCATGTTATTCAGTACACAAACAGCTTTCACGCTTAACCTAACAATATTTGTTGCATCACTTTAACCTCCAGAAACTCTTAATTAAATAAATAAAAATCACAAGTGACGTGCAAATGTAGAAAATAGTTTGCGTCTAACACCTGTTGGTTCGTCCCTCTGGGAAACCCTTAAACGTTCTCTATAGATGTCTAAGAGGCTAAGAACCCCTTCAGGAAACTAAGAACCCTGAACTACTGAACATACCCTTGAAATGCCCTTTTTTTGTAAAACTGTGTAGAATTGTACAATCGATCAGCAGTTAGGAAGAAATTGTTCTGTGTAAAAACAAACCTGTGATGACGGCTTTGTTTAAGCCCAAAATCAGTCCTGAGTAGGGATTCGGCATGTTTAAATGTATGTTTAAATGATCATATCCTGATAGTTGTCCCCCCCCCCCCCCTTTTTTTTTCAATGGTTTATATTTACAAAAACAAAAAAAAATATTACAAAATGTATTCCTGAGTTATTCCTACAAATTCCTGTAACATTTCTAGTTGGAACTAAATGCCCTGTCTTGGTAGACTGGACCTCAGCTCTGTATTTAAAGAACAAATACATATGAGAAAGCCCTTGGTAGCAAAAATAATAATTTAGAAAATCAGTGTCATCCAGAGTAATAAATGTAGTAGTTATGTGTTTATGCACTTAACTCTGGTGCTAAGCAATTTTTTTAACCATCCTGGCCCACTCTTCTGTCTCTATTCTACACAAGGAAATCGAGACAGGCGGCTGAGTTAGGTGCAATTTAAGGCATGACTAGTTTAGGTATTCCAGGCCGCTTCGTTCTTTTCCTCTCTGCTTTTGTTTCAGGCTGACTCAGCGCAGCCCGGTTGAGCGCACGCACCTGCCAATTCCAAATATTCCTCCATGCCAACGGCAGCACAAAGCTATTTTGGATAGTTTCGATATGCCTGTGTCCCTCAGGCCGACAAAAGCATTTTAATTAAGATGAATTTTTCTGCCTGTCCGTTCCAACGCTTCCTCCAGCAACGACCCGTCCAAAACAAACCAGGAGCTCAGGGAGCGAGAGGAGGCACTGGCGTTGGAGCAGAAAAGAGGCATGGGATTCGTTAACGGCTGCTGAGTTCGGCTGCTCAAGCGCCATGCCACCTATTAACCAAAACGGATGCAGATCACAGGATTCAGAGCCAGATAGGGCAGGTGTGCAGGCGCCGAGTGAGCTCGCGCTATCCGGCTAGCCAGACAGTGTTGGGGTCTGAGCCAGGACAGAGAGAGACAGCTACTGAAACAGACAGACAGATCTAAATGAGGAGGCTCAACCAAGGGAGTGCTTACGTTTAACCCCCAGTCTCTGATTGTTGAATCTGCCATAGTTTGACCCAATCCTGCTGTCACAAGCCCAAATTAAATCCTCAGTGTTTTAAAGAGCCAGAAAATCACTCCTACAGTGTGCCTCTTTGACAGCAGCCGTGTTGACCCATTCAGCAGGCTATCCAGGCTCTTGGAGCTCACGCTCAGCCCCTGTGTGGCTCAGATTGGGAATGATGCTAAAGCAGTAATCTGGGGATGAATGACGAGCAGCGTGGTAGCTGTCATCACAGTCATTCTGGAGCTTCAGCAGGTAGCGAACTAGGTTATACAATAAATTACAAAGTGTTACAGTTAAACATGTAGTTGGAAAATATAAAAGAAAATAATCTGGTTTCTTTACCCCTAAAATGATCAGATGCACATAAGCTCAAAGACAATATGAACTTAAAAAAAAAAAGAAAAAAAGGGCAGACTGTGGAGAGAAAAAAAAATCTTGAATACAAGCAAATTTATCTCATAGGAATTTCTCATTAATCTCTTTAGCTTGTATTGAGACATTTTTTTTACTAGCTTGAAGTTGTTCTTGAAATATGAAATGATTTAAATATTAATTAAGAGCTTTTAACAGAGCTCTACTTCTATACGTCTATATTTTACATTCTTGGTTTATAATGGATTAGTAATTTTTGTTTCAGTTGGGGCATGGGGTACCTACAGTCTGCAGAATTTTTACAGATGTCTAACTGTAATGCTAGAGTTATTTTGTAATGTACACTCACCAGCCACTTATTAGGATCACTTTAATAGGAACACCTGTACCCCTGCGCATCCATGTAAGTATCCGATCAGGAAATCAGGCGGCAACAGCACAATTCAACATCGGGCAGATGCAGGTCAAGAGCTTCAGTTAATGTTCACATCAAACAGAATGGGGAACCACTGTGATCAGTGGCATGGTTGGTGGTGTCAGTTTGAGTATTTCAGACACTCTAGAATGGTGCGAAAAGCAAACAAATTATTATTATTATTATTATTATTATTTTTATATCCAATGAGTTTTAGTTCTGTTGCCAAAAACGCCTTGTTGATTAGAGAGATCAGAGGAGAACGGCCAGACTGGTTTGAGCTGATAGGAAGGCTGCAGTAACTCAAATAACCACTTGTTACAGCCATGGTAAACAGAAAAGCATCTCAAAATGCACAACATGCCCAAACCTTAAGGCAGATGGTCTGAAACAGCAGAAGGCCACATCAGGTTCCACTCCAAGAACAGGAATCTGAAGCTACAATGGGCACAAACCTGAACAACTGAAGATTGGAAATTGTGCTGCTGCCACATGATTGTCTGATTGGATAATTGCATGAATGAGCATGAATATTCCTAATAAAGTGGATGGGGAGTATATACTGGAAACAAATACTCTTAAAATCATGTCCTTGTTTAATTGTTTCATTTCATAAATTTGCATCGTTTGTGGAAAACGTGTCTTTGCAAGTTAGTCTGTCCAGGTCTTGTCATATTAGTAACACTTTCGAATATTGGCCTGTGTGTGTTCTGAAAGGTCACATGACCAAATATCTACTTTGTCTCAAAAATACTGTCAATATATCCATAAACATCACATCCATAATGTTTGAATTGCCCAAAACTAGAAGGAATCTCTAATGATATGTAGATGACGTGCTTACTTTGCTTTCTGTATTCTCCTGAAATTGTTTAGACTTTTCAAGAATTTTAGACTTCTAGCTTTGAGTCATGTAATTCACAGGCTTGTATTTCCAAGGATCTTGAGTCATAACGACTCTTCACGATAAACTGATTAATTAGTGAAAGTGTTCTGTTTGCACTGAATTATGAGCTTGACATTTAGGTGTTTATGAACGATCTGAGGCTCAGGCTGAGAATCTCTGCCTCAAAGAGTTTTCTGCTTTGTTTCTTTCTGTCTGTCCATCTCTGTGCACATACAGGGTTGATATCTCTCACGTTAGCTGGATCACTGCAGTAATTTTCAGCCGCCAGCCTCCGTTTCTTGTCCTCAGTCATGAAGGTAATCGCTCTGACAGCTGGTTTGTGAAGACTGGCTCTGTTCCTGTGTATGTATGAGAGAGAATCAGCTTTTGTCCTGTTCCATCACTGACCTGGAAAAGCCAGTGGGCAGGGCTGGAGATGAGAGAGAGGGAGCGAGAGCGCACTCGTGTCGATTTGACCTTTAGTAAGACAGAGCGAGTGTGAAAGAAAGTGGCTGGATCTGTTCGGATGTTTCCTCCCATGTGATCAGCGTGATGCGTATCTAACAGGCGCTCATGCTCTCTGCATAACGTGTTTTGGCCGTATCTTGCTCTCATCTTAAGCAAATGAGTGTTTCACAAATCAAATCAGGAGCATTCACTGAGATTAGTTAATGTATTTTACAGAGTATAAAGCGTAAGTTTTTCTAAATATTAGGACTACAGCAGAGCAACTTCTGCTGTCGTTTTGTCAGTAACCTAACATTATCATCTGCTTGTCAAATAAATATAAATATAAACATTAAAAAAGTAAGTAAACAGTGGCATCACAAAGTTGTATGGTGCAAACAAGGCTAAAGTGTTAAATGAGCGAAGTAATGAGCACTTTTTTTTTTTTTTTTTTTAAATGAAATATGTTGAACATTTTTAGATGTTATTTGATCATTATTTAGATTTTGCTAAATTTATTTTGTTTGGATTATAAACCAGCGCTCTGTTAAGGTAGGTTAAGTTAGTTGGTTGTACGATAAACATCAGGCCCACAGATTTCAAACAAGACCTTTTGTCCAATCATATTAATTTGTTATTCAGTCCCTAAACCAATCAGAGCACGTGACCAGAAGATAGGGGTAGGCATAGGATTAATTAGCTACAGTAATCATTATACCACTTGAAGGTCCTCCCAAGGATAGGAAAATGTGTGTGTGATTGAGTGAGTGAGTGTGTACTTGTGTGTTCCTTGTTGCACATGTGTGGATGCCAAGGAAGCACAGAGTTGAGATCACACACACACAGTCTGTGTGTTTCTGCTGGGGTGTCTCCTGCAGCTGCTCCTGAGAGGGGATTTTAGCAAAATTCGTTCTGTTCCAAAGTTAACACATTTGTGTTGTGTACACACACACACACACACACACTCATTTCCTTCATCACACCTGATTCCATTCACAAAAGCCCCTATATTCTTAATATTTTTGTATCCGTCGAAGGCGACTGAAGTCTATATTCTGCCCCCTCTGTCACATCTGTTCCTTTCTCTCCTCTCCTTGCCTTTTGCCACACACACACACACACACACATACACACATACACACACAGGCAGGCAGCGTTCTGGCTCACAAGAGTTTTAATTCTGCTCTGGCGCCACGGAAACCGCTCCATAACCAATCAAAAGGGCTTTTTAATGGAACCCCTGGAGAGCGGGACACACAGCAGCGTCATGGCTAACCTTTCAATGTTCTCTGTGACTCAGAGGAGCCAGCACAACACAACCACACACACACACAACCACACACACACACACACACACACACACACACACACACACACACACACACACACAAACATCCTCCAACACCAAAGCCTAGTCTGGATCTATATCAGTGATAGAGGTTCTAAAACCTCTCATTGATCCTTTTGCTCTTAATCCTGTCTCCTGGGATGCTATGTGTTTGAGTTTTGTGGTTCCTGTGGACATTGTGTATATGTACTGTGTGTGCGCGCGCACGTTGGTTTGGGCGGACGGTTGATGCAGTGAGGAGCTAATCTCCATTAGCTTGAACAGACCGCTTCATTAACCAAGCCAACCTCTGTGCCTCTTCTCGGTTCCCTTGCTAGTCACACACACACACACACACACACACACACACACACACCTGACAGATTGTCAGTGATGTCACATCCAATCTTGTCTCTGTTCTGATGCAAAGGTCCTTTTCTGTCTGTCTCTGCTGTCCACTTTCCACAAGAGAAACTTTCAAAATCTCACTGTTAGAGATTGTTTTAAGCATTGATTTTTTTTCTAATTAGGTTTATATTGGTCTTGTGGACAAAACATGCAGCACAAAGTGCAATTATCTTTTTGAGTCTGAACCGATCTGCAGACGGGGATGAATCAATGGTCACAAGTTTCCATCCTGCTTTAATCTGATTCAGACCCTGTTGAAAGTCGGGTCCATGGGAACCAAATACTCCCAGAAACTCAAAGGTGGGAAAGAAAGAACTGGGGACATCAGTCTGATTGGCTGCTTCCTTTATTTTTAGATTGATCCACTTTGTTTTGAAAACAGTGTAAAGAGTTTAGTAGTTTTGTGAGTCAGAGCTGTAATGGCAGCTTTGCAGTGATTAAGTAATCCTGTAATAAGTAAGGAATAACGCACAGTGGGCCATGCTGTTATAGGAATATAATTCAGGCTGTTTCCACTCCAGAGTGGATTATTTCATTTAACAGCAAGGCCCGAAGTCTTTTATTCTTCTTATACCACAGCAATTTGCCAACAATGACCAGATTTAATTTATTAATGAACATCATGTTGTGCTTTTTAACCATTTATAGCTACTTTTAATGCTGTCAACATTCATAAGACATGTTATTTCCTGTTATCATTTCTATTTATAGCAGCTGTAAACAGTTGTTTACTCACCAGTGTCTCTTATGGAATAGGACAAAAAAAAAAACAGCTTGTCATGTTATGGAGAAACTGGAAAGTGTATCCTGAAGACTTTCATGTGGTGGAAAACTTAGTGTTGTAAAGCACTGACACTGGAGACTTTTTTTTAGAATTTCACAATATAAACAATTATGCATTTTATTTTGTTAAGTAACACTTTGCAAACAGTTGAACACTTTTTATTATTAGTCTTAGATTATGTGGAGTGTACCCCATGTGAATGAGTTTTTACTATAGAAATGATAGTGTATTAGAAGGAGCAAGTTAACATAAACCTATTTGTTAGAGCAGAAACGGCTGTCAGAGCTGCTGCTATAGAAAATTAATCAACACCTCATGTTACGAGAGTTGTGGGAGGAGCCGATATAACCGTATAAGAGCAGAAGTTGCTGTACACTTCTTTTGACTGAAAGTTGTCCACTCGCTATATAGCAAGGCCTCTGCTCAGATCAGCTTAAATTAGGGTCTGTGATGAGGTCACGGTAGGGGTCTGAAGTATACACGAGTGTGTATCCGCGAGCGTGGCTGGGATAATTGGAAGGTCTCCTGAGGGGGAACTTCGTTTGGGCTCACGCTGCAGTGCCAGTTCAGCCCCAGCTGCCAGACTCGTCCTAATTGCTGCCTGCTTTGATGGGAAAGACCCGGCACAATCCGCAATTTACAGCACAAACACACACAACGGGATGTCACCATGTGACCATGTGTAATGGAAAGCGCCTCTGAAGCAGGGCTTGCTATATGCAGTGATGCATGCGTTTGAATAATTCACGTCTCCTCCTCATTTGGGTTGGAAATGTGATGTAATCTCCAGCTGTAGGTTGGAACACCTACGCTTTCTGCTACATGCGGAAATATTCAATTTCACTTCAAAATTAGAAACAGCATTTCGACATCCTGCTGGTTCTCTTCATGCATTGGACAAACTACCTGCTGTGTAGGTCACTGTTATAACTGTTATAAGGCTGGGGATTTTATTTCTAGAATAATTATTGCTGAAAAAACAAAGAGTATTAATTGAGTACAATGAGCGTTGTAACTGAGATGCTTTTTCTTTCCTTTTTGTATAGTGGTCTGAAAGCACAGGTTTGGAGTTGTCTTGATTTGATGTCATGCAATGAAATTCAGATTTGCGCAAAAAGATTGTGGCAAAAATGTGTTTATTTTGGGGTGGAAGGCTGTGCCTTCTTTACAGGGAATAACAGGCACAAAGGCCATGCTTCCTTCCCTGAGTCTGAGAGAAGCATGCAGGGGAAGAGAGACAGAAACACGATGCCAAGGGAAATTAATCTGATGCTGTTTCTAAATAATACTACACTAGTAATAAAAAGTCCCTGGATACAGAGTCTGGATAATCAACTTTCCAGTTTTTTCCACAGCTGTGTCATCTGTTCTTGACATTAATGCTAATGTTGTAGGAGAAAAACACTCTTGCTCTTCTAAGATGCATTTATCTGCTAACGGAAAGGTGTCAGACTCAAGGTCTTGTTTCATTCAGCCTGAGTGAACTTGCAAAGAATAATATTGAAACAGCCCGTAATACACAAAACTCAACATTTTCACACTAGATCAGTAATATCTAGAAGTCACACCCGTAGCATGGTGACCCGTAGCCTGTGTTCTATGTACACACGTGGACTCGCATGTCACAGCGCTGCTGCTCTGGTTAAAATGAACGTTATCGGCTGCATGTGATGCAATTCAGAAAGATGTCAGGTGTTCGTCTTTAGTGTGATTCATTGATTGACTCTAAATTCTAAACTATATCACCCAGTTTAGAGACGTACAAATATGTTGAAAAAAGGCCATTGATGGATGTTGAAGACAAGCGAGATGGGAGACTCAGGACATGCAACAGCTAAATTGCTTTCTTAGTGTTCTACATTTATGATATTTGGAAATCGAATATATATTTTATCAGTATAACAAATATGACCTAAGTAGTGCAAACAGTTGAATAGTTTGTTAGGCCGTTTTTTTTTTTTTATCAAGAATCATTCTATTCTATTTTTTTTATGTTAAAAACATACTTTCCACATTGTCTTACAGTATCCATATTCATGTTAATTTTCTCACAGATTTATGTCCATTTGTCGTAGTCGTCCCTGCTGTTCGTGATCAAGTTCCTGTTGAGACGAGTCATAATTGTACGGCGTGGAGCTGCAGGAGTGTGTGGTGGAGGAAGATTGGATTGTTTGTACTTAGCAGTGATATTGTGTGAGTGTGTTTGTGTGTGCACCCATATGAAGGTTTGACACCAATGCCCTCACCCTGAGCATATTTAGGTGTAAATGAGAGAGAGAGACCCAGCTGTTTCTGTGCCAACATGGACCTCCGACACACACACACAAACATGCACATTCTCAAACACACATTCACAAACACACACGGTCTCCTTGCACTCGGGTCGTTAGTCTTCATGGCAGGATCGTTGCCACGGCAACATCATAAGTGGCAGGAATTCTTGAGGTCAGAGAATGAATGAGCTTCTCAACTTTGGGTTTCATAGTGGTTTCATCTAAAGTGTGTGTGTGTTTTCTAATTAGTATGTGAAACTTGATCAGGAAGTGAAAAATAAATACAATATTTCATTGGACAGACTTAGACCACACACAACATAAAATATCCTTCATTTCTCTTTTCTGGATTGAGTAGCAGCTCAGTTTGGGTTCTCACACACATACATATATACATACATACACACACGTAACACACATCTCAAATGCTCTGCTGGGATTCATTAGCATTGAACATTTTCGGGAATATCAATCAGCGTGCTCATTTGCCGCACACGCGCGCAGTCACACACACACAGTCACATGCGCACACACACACACACCTTTGAAGACAGGTCTGCAGGTTGCAATTTGCTTAACATCACAAACACACACAGGAAAAGCAGCTTGTTAACGACGGGTTTGTTCTTTTCTTTTTTGTGCAGCGCAGAGTTTTGCGTCGATTATTAGTTTAAAAGCCAGCGATGATCAACGAGTTTAATATGAATTCAGCGAGTACACTTTAGTAAACCAGCCACTTTAGTAAAACAACACACACTGGCACACACTGGTTAAAAAGCATAATTCAGCAGGCTCCAGTGAGAGAACGGCAAGTTGCACCACTAAAACAGAGCCATTCATTAGAAGCCTGAACACATTCCAGTTTCATTAAAGCTTTTGAATGCTGAAAAAGAGGAGCTGAATCGTGCCATTTCTCACAGACATGACGCCATTGTCTGCAGGAACAGATTGGTTTTGGAGAAACGAGAGAATGAGAGACAATGCCATGGGGTTGTCAGGGTTGGAGTTTTCTCTGTCTCTCCTGTCTCGCTCTCTACGCTCTTGTTTTGAAGTCCCAGAGCCTCCGGTGCTATTCAACATGCACATTAACAAAACAGCAAGAATGAGCTGCAGATTAGTTATCAGCATACTCCATCCCTTTTTTTTTTTTCTAGACATAGTGAGAGAGGGGAAAAAAAGACAGGGGTTTGGCAGCATGCCTGAGAAAAACTTCCTTTTCCTTGCGTCTAGAAAAGCAGTGATGAACAGGAAGCTAATCGTTCATTCTCCAAGTGGCTAATTAAAATTTCTGTTGACGGGCTCTTTTGTATTCTTTGTGCAGAAGTGTGACAGAAGTGGGACGGTTTAAGCTCAGCAGGTGAAGTTCGCTACTTGTAGAGATCCTAGGATTGTCACAGAGGGTCAGTTTTGGGTCTCTGAGAAAAACGCTTCAACTCTGCACATGCTTAGCAATGCACCCAACAGAACCCCACAGCTCAGCAGCAAATCACTGTGCGTGCCGCTCGTGGAGTGTTTTAGCATTGAGATTTTCTCAGCATGTGAGCTGTCATAGACATGCCGATATATTCAAGAGTGTTTGATATTCTCAGCGATGAATAGTGTAAGCCCCTCCATGACTATTAACAAGAACAGCTCTGGGAAACAGCCAGTGGGAGTCCGAGATTAAATCAGATTTATCTGCTGTCACACGCAGCAGATTCCTGAATCCAGTTCATCGTCTGTCTTTTTGTGTGGGATGATGAGGGCAAAATGTAAACACAATACTATTGCTTCTATAAGAAATTGTTTGTCAAATGGTTGTTAGGAACTGCGCAAAACAAATATGATAGCAAGCATGAAAAATGGTTTGCATTATACCTCCAGCTCTCTTTGCAGAACAGACAGTCTTCACTGCATGTATCTCACCAACCAATACTTCCTCCAGGTTTTTTTTTTCCCCCTAGTTTCTGTATAAATAGCGCAGAAACAACCACCACAACCATTTGTTCCTGACAGTCACATGATAGATGTTTTTTGTTGTTTGTTTGTTTCTGAGAAAGTAGGTTTTAGGGATCAGGTGCACTTTGTCGCTGATCTCCATGTAAAAGTTTGTGGAGTGTCTGAGCCTCGTCTGCGATCACTCGTGATCAATCCTGCAGATCACACACGTTGTGTAATGTGAGCAGTGCAGCAATTCTGAGATTTTGAATGTTGTGTAGTATCCACAACGGCATTCAGTGAGCTCTTTAGACTGACACTCCATTGACTGAGTGTGTGTGTGTGCGAGAGACCCTGAAGCCCAAGACGAACAGCCTCTATCAGATAAATATCGATGGACACGCCTCTCCCCCTTTTCCCTCCATCATGGCTCTCCTTGTCAGAGGTGCTAAATCTATTTAATTAAAGCAGATAACAAACCTCAATGTGTGACGTGATGCTGATATGCCGGGGTGGAATCAAGACAGACAAAATCAAGCTCTTTCACCAACAAGTCACTAAGAGCAACAAGCCACCCTGCATCCTTCACACAGCTGATGCTGCCTGCCTTCCTCAGCCTATTCATATCATCTATAGTGTCTTTTTTTTTTAAATTTTTTTTAATATACACAAATATAACACAATAACACAATACTGTGTGTGCCTGCAGATCGAAGCCCGACTTTGATGTTAGAACAGGAAAGAAAACAAAATTATATGTTTCTTTCAGGTCAGCTTTTGGTGGCAAGTACCATTAGAAGCAAACGCTATAATAATTATAGCACATTTCACTTTCCATACAATGCCAAGCACAAATTACAGCAGCCTGTAAAATGAAATAAATAAATGACTAAAATGAAACTGAGATGAAAAATAAGATGCTTGATAGAAAAATAAGAACAGTTATAAAGCAATTAAAGAAAAAGGGCAAAGTGAGGTATAGGAAAGGTAAATCTACTTCAGAGTAGATTAAGTGACTTAAAATTATGACGTGCTTCTGTAACTGTTGTAACTGTTTATTTATAAAATGGTTTCTAACAATTTAGTTTTCTGTTCTCGTCCCATTATTTAGTGTTTCCATATTGCATGACTGCTACCAGGCTGAGAGGGCGAGGGCTGTTGTGCTTTCTTTGATATGTGTGAAGTAGATCAGGGTTTCTCACACTTATTGCAGTCAGAGACCTCTTTAATTATAAAATTGTAAAATGCCATGGGTCTCCTCAGCGATCATATTCTAGCTATTTATTAGAGCCGTGGAGCTTTTTAATCCAGAACTTTCCACTAACAGGGGAAATCAATCACTCATTCTTACATTCTTTCATTTTTCTGGATACAGTGACCGTAACACTGCTGCTGCTGACCCGATCCATTTGTCAATCTCGGAGGGAGCATCCCACCATTTTCTGGGAGAGAACCCTAACCTTGGACTTGGAGGTCCTGATTTTCATTCCAGCCACTTCACACTCAGTGAAACATTTAAGTGTGTTGGAGGTCCAGTTCCCCCTGTACTGGACAATCTCCATACTGTACAATCCCCATACTGGACAACCTTGGCTGCACCTTGATATCCTGGCCATGAAAATGAATAATAAATGTTATAACTTTGATAAAAGTGGATTGAGAATTTGAACAATGTAACAGTTTAAAAAAAGAAAATCAGAGATCACTGGGGGTTTTTGAACCCACTTTGAAAACCACTGCACTAGTTGACAGGCAGAGCGATAAACAAGTTCACACCCAGAGTGCAAGGTCTGAACTTGAATTTGAAATAACTTGATAATGGGTCAAGATCAAAACGTTACCCTGTGACTAAATTCTTACTGTGTTCACACTAACAATTGTGATTACTAAAAAATTACTGCAAATTGTGATCATTTGAAAATGTATAAAATGAAATATACATATAAAAAAAAAATATATATAAAACACTCCATCTCCGCCCCCCTGTGTGCATGCGTGCGTTTGTGCTGATCTCCTCCTCCGCTCCCCGAGGTGGAAGGCCCTGCTCTCCTCCTGCCATCTGTTCCCACACACACTCACCGGGTGCTCACCACTGTGGTCTGATGTCACTTTTCCCACTTCGCTTGGCCCTGAATGAGCTTGTGAGTGTGTGTGTGTGGCAGTACGTGTGCCTCGTTGAGGCGTCGGGGTCTAATGGCGCGTCTCCGGTGACCCCCACAGGGACGGGGCGGGGGATGGAGACCCCTGCCGTCCACCATCTGGGCATGTGTCAGGATGCACGCTCGCACATGCGTGCGCACGCGCACACACACGCACACACAGGAATCTTTGCCAGTGCCCCCGACTCTGCTACTGTGGTGTTCAGTTATTCATATATTCATATAGACGTTGCATTCGCTTCCTGCTGGGTCTGGGATGAGCACAATTCAGACGGAAGGAAGAGTGTGTGTGTGCAAAAGAAGGTGCATGGCACTTCCTGTAAAGCACAAACACAGAGTTGCGTGTCTGCAGTTGGTCTTTTATGTGTTATTTGCGAGCACTGGTGCTGGAAGTGAATGCTCCCACACACAATAATTGTATCGGCAGCAGCTCAGTGGGTGTTGACACCTTCTTTCTCTCAGGTTTCCCGGTCTTATTTGTAGTACTGAGTGCTATCACAAGGAGACTGGATTTAGTCTTTTTACCCTCTATGTCCCTAAGGCCACAACTATGCATACGTGAGCAGAATTATTTGTATACTTGCCTGTGTACCTTTTGTGGATTGTAGTCATTTTGCCAGTCTTGCTACCAGTCAGCGGGGGTGAATGTGAAGTCTTGAGACTGATAAATACAAGGAAACCAGGATTCAAGTATGCAAAGGTTTTAATAAAAGAAAATGTAACTGTATTATGCATAGTTTCTCCCAGACATGCAGCTCTGCCACTGCAACTGCTGCTACGTCACAGCTGAACACATTTGGAGGAAAAGGCTAATTATCCTCTACACATATACATGAGCTCACAGGACATCCATGATTGGTTATTGTCGATTTGATTCACAATGGAAAGAGCACAGGCAGTCATGTTCTCCTGGGCTCCCTGATTCATATGTCTTAGAGGAAGCACGTGTTTGCCTTCACCTTCTCTGGTTAGTAGCTATTGTGTGATAGGGGAGAGATAGCTAGCTGGTGGGTATTGGCAAATGACCAAATTGGTAGAAGATGGGTTAAAATCCAAAAAAGTCTTCTAGGCACACATAGTTAATATCTGAGGACATGCAAAGCCAACTTGCTGAGCTACTGAAGGATATTTAAGTATGGATATGGATATTTAAATTAATTATAATGCCAGCCTAACACGTCAGTGCTGGCATTCACCCAGTGCTACATGTGTCTGTGTCTGTGTGATCAAGTCTTACGAGACCGAGCCTACCTTAGAGCAGGAACCACATTTGCACGTATGTGTGATTAAGGAAGCATGCAACAAGTTGATCAGACAAGAGTAGAGCAGCTCCTTGGCTTTTTAGTGTGTGTACTATGTTTAGGGGTGGACTAGTTGACATAAGGTACTGCACTGACCTGAACAACAGGTGTGCGAAATTGAATTCTGAAAGTGTAGTTAATGTACTGCAGACAGATGTGAGGGTCTTCATAATGGGAGGAATGTTGGTAAAGGCTGGGTGCAAAACAGTACTAAGGTACCAGATTTAAAAAAAAAAAACAAAAAAGCGTGGTACTGGTACTAATTAACCTGCTGCAGAAGTCAGTAGAGCAATATCTAAACTTTATTGTCCGTTGTTACAAAAGGGCAGTATTTAGTGTAAATTTAATATTACAACCTGACCACATAATTATGGTGATGGAAATTTTATAGCTGTAGTTTACTGTATATTTTTTTATTTAAATGTCAAGGAAACTTGGATGGTTATGCAGAAAGTGTTTGCTTGATGATAACCCTGGTCGATGGGGTGAGGAATGGAGCTGTTCTTTTTATTAATGGGTGCTTTTCAGCCCTATTCCTCTCAGCGCTCTTAAGTGCACACACACAAAACATCAAACTCATTGTCCCACTGTTTGACTCCACCAGCTCTGCCCAGGACAGGGCCTATACAATCCGCTCCGGGTCTCACAAAAACCACATACAGACGTAGACCGTCATTCATTTCCCGCTCGTTCTCCACAGATCCTCCTTCCTTTTACAGTCTGCACTTGGCCACGCCCCCATTGCCACATCGGGTAACATGGTGTTATTTTTTGGTGCCTGATTTGTAACTAAAGTATTATGTATACTGTAAACAAATAAGAAATGCTGGATACAACAAATGTGATTGCTTTGCGTGCTTTTTTTTTTCTTCACGATCATTTGGACATAAGAATGACAGATTAATGCAAGTGTACAATCCTACAGTGCCCCCCAGTTAATGTTTTTTGCTTACTGTTGCAGATTGTCGACCCAAATCAGTCCAAAAATAAAATGAGCGCATACCAAAAGTATAAATTTCATTATGAAATGACTAATAAGGCATCTTTAGAATCATTTATTGCTCTCAATATACATGTGGAAAGTTTTTTTTTTTTTTTTTTCTTTCTTTTTTTTCTCTTTAAATTCAAAATTGATTGTGTGTGTGTGTGTGTGTGTGTGAGAGAGAAAGTGGTGAGTTGGTAGGCTGGTCAGGGTTCTTCTAAGGTGTATGTCTGTCTTGCTCCAGCTCCTTCACTAACACCCCCAGTGCTCCAAGGTGCTCCTGGGTAACCATAATGACGGCCCATAATTGTTCTGAGCGGCTGTAATGTTGCAAACGTTGTCACACAGTGGTGTTTACTTTATGCCCACATGCACAACTACACACTCACACTCCAAAGCAGCAGGAAGAAAGTGACATAAAAGGAGTTCTTTTGAATGTCATAAAGGCCAGCCTCTTGTATTGTGTTTTAATGGTCTGTAAGCATTGTGTTTCAGACAGAGTGTATCTGCCTCTTCTTCCCTGCTACCATTTCTTTTCAGACCTCTTTCTAATTTCTCCCACAGCAAGCAAAGAATCACAGGAAGCTCATACTCACTCCGCTAAACTCCCAAATTCACCTTTCAGGAAGCCAGATTAATTTCCTGTAATACCTGGAGGCTTTAAAACAGCCTCATTTTTTGTGGCATGTCCAGGCAGGAAAAGCCACTCGCTCACTGGCCCTTAAAGCTCAACTGCAGTAAAAAGGTGAAAGCTCGGTTTGTGAAAGTGTAGGAGCAACTGTGTCTATCTATTCTTATTTTTCACCTCCTCACTTGATCTTCTAGCCGCTCGACCAGAATGTTTCTCCAGACCAGAGCTTTGTGTGTGAGGGTGCCTGAGAAAACGGTTGCACTCTTTTGGACAGTGACAAAGCAGGATTTACAGCTGTTCTCTCAGTAATAGCTAGCCCGAATCGACACTTAGGAACAGTTTTCCCTGCTGTTGGAGCCATGTGTATGAGCAAGTGAGCGATGGCGACCTGCCAGCGCCTTCTCACTGATTTTAATAAACCTCTCTCCTCCAGGAACATAACACCTTGACCTGTTTGCCAGGGAAGTTAACGAACAGTAAGACTAGCGCTCACCCACTGAGCGAAGGCACAAGCAGTGTGAACAGCAGAGCCTGCCACTGAGACACTGGCCATGTTGTAGGACTTCCAGATGTTCGCTGACATTTCTAGAAAGTGCGCAAATGACCTATGCGCAAATGACATGCAGGTCACAGTTGAAATTTTACAGCACGCGTTGTTAGGCCTGTCCTATTTTCTCCTCATCATCCTCTCGGATCCCTCGAAGCTGGCGTGATGTGCATTATTCAGCATGGTTTCCATTGAATTACTTTTATTAATCGATAGATAAATAGACTTTAGAGAAATTGGCGGCCACGACATGTGGACTATTCCGACGAGATCTCTTCTGACATTTCCTGTTACCTTTGTCGGTCATGTGGACCGAACCCAGGGCCATGTTAGGGCACATTAGCATACAAAAGCTGGCGAACCAGCACACTTGCCGACTGCCAGCTACAAATCTGGCAATTTCTACACGTTCGACAAACCTGATTTGTAAAAAGTTATTAAATGTCATCCGAGTGCTCAGGTCCAACTAAAAAGGACACCTACCCTGTCTGGCTATTCTGATTTTCGTCAGATTTTCCGCAGCTAAATTTGATCATTGCTAATGCAACAGCAAACCTTGTTGCATAAACAGGAGAGTGAGTTTTTATGAAATGACAGGCTGCTAAGTGAAAAGACGGAAATAGTAAGAGTCAGGAAAGGAAAGACAGAGAGGTGTGTTAGGCTCGCTGCTCTGCTGATGAGCAAACGGCTGTGAAAATGGCTTGATGGGTAGAGACACGTGGAGAGTGATGGAGGAGATCCAGAGTCAACACAGGTAACACGCACCCTGTAATTATTTCAATCACACTACGGTCTGCATGCCTGCGTTCTGAATCGGGGGGAAAAAATAGCTAAAACAAGCTGAACAGAAAGTGAGAAGATCCTGGGTGTCAGTGGCAGTGACAACTGACTGTTTACACCACAATTACCAAGCTTCAGTTCAATCAAAGCGATACACTTCTTCTGCCACAATTATGCAAAAGAAGCCCATGTGTTTTTTTTCTCTCTGCTACACACTTCTGTGAACATGGAAGTTGTGTAGATTATTTAATTCACACAGTGAAGTCTTCACTTGAGCACATCTTATCCTAGTCCTCTGCATTTCATGTCATGTGCCTGTGTCCTGGCAAAGATATGAAGACTGCTATAATTGATGTAATATGCCACCAGCAACAATAAGGTATAACATCTAATCACATTAAGTAGTCATCACAGAGCTGTAATTAAACTGCTGGAGACAAGTGATTACCAAGTCTGATAGACATGGAGGAAATATAATTGCGACATTATGCAAATACTATTATCCCCTGCCTTTAATTGCTGGGTTTATCCTAATATTTATCACCCCATCTCTGTGCCATCATCGCAGTGACCTTATGTGCGATGCTGTGTGGTGGAGACACAAGCATGTCCTCTTTGTCAGCTCTGGGTTGTGTATTGCTCGAGGACCAGTGTCTTCTGGTTAAATGCCAGTACTGGACATCACTGGATGTGAGTGCACTGATCTGAGGTCACTGTTTAGACAGGCTGTGTCATTTAATCTTGATTGCTCATAATTCTCTAGTTTAATAGCGCACTGCATCAGATAGTCCTCACTGCAGAACCAAAATCAAGAGGATAAGCCGGACCTGACCCAACTCTGTCTCTAATCCTAACCCACGAGTCACTCTACAAAACACTTAACAACACACTTATCCAGCCTGGAACACTGAGATGTCTCCAACCCCCAGGACCTCACAGGTAGAAGGAGCTGGACCAGGTCCAAGGGGCAGCGAGGGGTACGTTAATTTGATTTCCAAGCAGTGTTCAGAGAAACTAGACTCTAAAGTGACAAATTCACTCTACAACATGTAGAAGTATTGTTTAATGCGTATTGGCATTCCCAAATCCTATGTCTGCGGCACATAATTCTTAATCGAATGTCCTCTCATACTCAGAAAACTCGGACTGCCAAGCAAAGGCATCCCCCACCCCTCCCTCGCTCTTTCTCTTTCCATTTCCTCTCTCTTTGCTAAGGGGAACCCTGGACTCCAAGCAGCCAGCACAGTGCGCCCCTGAGTGAATGCTGTTTGTTTATGGCTCTTTTTTTAAAAAAAAAAAAAAAAAAAAAAAAAAATTATTGAGTTTTAGTGTCTTATAATGGAGTAGCGCTGCTTAGGAAAGTTCCCAAAAACAGCTGTCAGAATTGAAATATGAATATTTCATGGCATGCCAGCTGGAGCATTTAGTGGCGATCAATAAAGGGCATGGATCGCAGCGGGAAATGTATTTTTCCCAGCGTGATCTCTACATTGCACTAACGTTTATTTTTTCAGCTTCTGCACTAATTAATTTATCCTCCTCCACCCACATAGCCCCTTCTCTCACTGTGCCTGCCACCTCACCACTGCGCTTTTTGGAGTCTGTCGCTCATTGACCCATGCGTGCTCTTTTAAGGACCTTCACTGTTAAGTTCAGTTTTGGTTTAACAGACTGGACTGTTGAGTTGGGTCATTCGGATTTTTTTTTTTTTTTTTTTTTATTCGTTCATTGATATATTGATTGATTTGATTGTATTCACCACAACTTAGCATCTCAGTGCTGTAGCGAGTGCCTAGATGCTCACAAGGCACCGTGTGTCAGCTCCCATGATGCTCCTCTGTTGCCTCTGCTGCTCTGCTGATGAAGGTCCAGCAGCGAAGTTTGATTGGATGCATGCGGGGGTTTCAATCAAGCAGATTCTTTCTCAATCTGCTGTTAAAGCTGGACAGGCGGAGCTCAGCAGACGCTCAGCGGCCTCCTCGTGCAGGCGTGAAGAGAGGTGATAGAACCAGAGTCTCTCTCTCTCTCCTTCTCTCACACACACACACACACACACACACACACACACACACACAGAATGCCACAAAGCTGTGACTGGGCAAGGCTTGATTTAAAGGCTCTCAAGGCAAGAGAGTTACACCTGTGCTAGTCTTTTTGTCTATTACTGAGCTTTAAGGTGAACTCAAATTGTCCTTGAGGATTTTTCTTTTTTTAGTGGTGTTGATTCTTTTTTTCAAGGAAAATCAAGTAGGTTTGTTATGTACCCACCCATTTCTTTTTACACCACTCCAGAGCTACACAGCTGGGCAAGTTGCTTTTAGAGCATGTGAGAGTGCAATGCCATGTAAATCCACAGCAGTTCAAGAGATGGGCTAATTGATTTTTATCACCAGATTGCTCATCTTATTAAAAGGCCTAATCGGCGTGCACGGCCACTGACTACATCCGGAGCACAGTATTTATTCTCCTAATGCTCTTACCTCACCAGGAAAAGCAATTACTGCTCGCGCCCAGACACAACCATCTAATGGAGATTAGGAATCCATCATTGGGCTTGACGCTGGTTTTTGAGTAATCCTGGTCGTGGCCTGCCGAACCTTACAAAACAAGCAGCAGTCTGCTTCCTGTCATCAGTCTGTATGGGAAGAGCAATGGATTGTGGGGGTTGGAGTTCAGAAAGGGCAGGCTGAGTCTCGGTGCTTTGTTTTCATGGCTCAGATGGCAGCATTGATCGCTAAAGCCTTCAGAAAAAGAAGAACAGAAAGGAGGCAAGCACGTTTTTCATGGTTGAGAAAGATCTTCAGCCCAATCCGTTGGGTATTAGGTGCCGAGCTCCTGCAATTAGACCCTGAGATTTGCTGGGATATTGGTCAAGAGCTCAGTTAGGTTTGCAGACATCTTAATGCAACTTTAATAGAACTGTAAAGATTTCCCAGTCGCTCAGGGGAGATTTTCACCTGTGGTGCACATTGGTGATGTGCTGTCCAGGTGTGTAGCTAATCTTTCTTTTTCAGTGCAAGTTGTTGTCTAAAGCAGGGGGGCATGGCCTGTAATTCAGTGTCCAGGGTTTTTTTTTTTTTTTTTTGGTACTTTGAAACAGCATTGCGTCTGTAGCAGATGCTCTATTGTGGCTTGTATGCGACAAATCCCACGCATTTATGGAAATTATTTACCTGAGGGCAGCTCACTGAGAAAGAAAAGCGTTTTGTTTTACCCTCTCTGTTCTGATTAATGAAGTGATGACATGACTTGTTAGAAAAAAAACGATGATAAATAGAATTTTTACAGACAAGTGGACAGAGAAGTGTCCAAAAGTGGTAATGTGAAAGAATTATCTTCACATTTAGAATTCCACTTATGTTATTTGTAGCCATGAACTAATAACTAATGGTTGAGGAACTGTAAAGTTAAAGATGTCTGTTCAGTCATGTTAGCTGCTTATCTGGACCTTTGTAAACTAGGAGGTTTATGTAGCTGGACCATCCCAAAATCTAGTTGAATACCCCTGGTCAAAAGGAACAAGACCACTAAGCCATGGGATGTGAGCCAAAGTAAGATGCAGTGATGAGGACAATGGATGAGAAAGAAAGCAGAAGTGACTAGGTAGATTACTGTTGACACGAGTCTCTTGCACTTTCTCTCCCTCACTTCTCCTCTTCTGCGACTGATCCCAGCTGATCAAAGACTCTGTCTGTCCCTCTTTGAAATATGTGAATCAGTTGTAGTTAAGAAAAAAAAAAAAACCCTGCTTACTTTCGTTAAAGACTGTGATTTCCAGCAATATACAGAGAGTTTTTTTTTTTTCCTTGCACCACCACTCATGGCTGTTTACCCTATTTATACCCTGCATGCTTGCTTATTGCTCGCTTTTCTTCAAACAAGCAAGCTTTCAATCCATTAAACAGACTGTGGGAATGTAATTATTCAGTGCTCCACTGTGGCTGCTTTGAGCTCTGTCTCTTCTGTACCTCATGTCTGTTTACCAGAACTCATGAAATGTAGATTTTTTTTCTCTCATATGTTAGTATAAGCACCCAAGGAGATCCACAGAGCCACGATCAAGAACACTCCTCTGGGTTGAAGTGAAGATTAGTCAAGAGAATTGCCTAGCTCAGATCAGATGGCATACCAGTTTAGCATTGCTATTGCTCATCAATTTTGCTTTTAGCTTTAAGCTGGCTTGTGTGTGGGATTGCTACGTGAAGAATATCTTGAATATCTTGCTACGTGAAGAATATCTTGCATGTAGTTTTGCACCCATGCACAGTTGCATTTTCTTTCCTTCCTTGGTACTCAGTGTTAATGGTGCACCAAAGGGCAAGTGGGTGGTGGAGGAATCAAGGGGAAAACCTGTGGTGTCAAACATAGCTAAAATAATAGACCAAACATTGCTGATCATGGAAACGACCCCAAACTGACAGTCCCAGCTAACCCGGAGCTTTCTCCCTGGTACAGACTTGACCAGACAGAGACTAGAGATTGTCTAGCTAAAGTTACTTATGTTTTTGTGGGTGACTGTTGAGAGTCACCCGACCTTTCATAACTCTGAGGCTTGAGCGAATCTCTGAGAGGAGGAATGAGAGGGTGCACAAAGCCTCCCTCCTGTTAAGTGTCACTGTGCAGTAAGAAATGTGAAGAAAGAAACGCAAAACATAGTGCTTTCAAAAGAGGTGGAACCAAGTGGCCTGAGCGCTGTAGTATCTGAAAATCAGTGTGAAGTGGCGAGATGATGACAGCGTTTAGCCCGATGACTCATGGCCTGTGGTTTGTGGTTACAGTATGCGGTGAACTGCCTGTTAGCCCGGGTGGTTTTAGAGTCCGCTACACACCAGCCTCCTTGATGACACCTCCTTGATGAGTGGCACTGGGCAGATTTAAAATGTGGCATATGGTTTTACTTAACCACTGCGTTCCTGCACCGCAAAGAATGTGCAATTTCAAATCCAACCCATGGCTCGCGTGCTATTTCATTACACGGAAGCCTTACAACGACACCCCATTGCTCGCCATTACAGAAACTACTTGTTTTTCCAATTAGTTGATAAGATGCGTTTTCCTCTCCCTGAGATTTTTCGACAAATCTGACGGGCACCATCTCTCTCGGATTCTGGCAGGGGGCTAATTGAGTCACAGCGGCAATCAGACCTTCTGAAACTCACCGCAGCTGAAAGTTTTCCTGTCACCTTGAAATCCCCCAGTCATGGGGAAAGCACAGGAAAACTCCCTCTGAGTATTGACTGGGCCACTCGGATGAAAAGGAGGTCTAACGAGGGCCTGTTCCGGTCCACAGGGGGCGGTTGGGGGTAGGTCTTTAAGGTCACTTGTCGGGGTTTTTTCTACATATGGCTGATGACTGATAGTGTTCTCGCTGAACTCTGGGGCTGCTGGGGTTGATTTAATTGAGCTGAATTAAACTTAAGTCAGGAAACGAATAGAGACAGCAAGGGGAAGGGGAAAAATCTATGCCGTTGATCTATAAAACTTATTAGGCCCTTCGATTTGGATCACACTGCTTATTTTGTCGAGACAGCCACGATCACCCTTCTGTTCAGATGCATCCTCATATATCTGAGGACTGAGGAAGCAGAGGCTGCCTGCCACCTCTCTCAGACCAACTAACAGAGGGACCTTTCATTTCCATTTTCAAGTGTGGTAATTTCTTTTTTTTGTTTTCCATCCTGTCAGGTCTTGTTGCCTTAAACAACAGCTTGAGCATAAAATCAGAACGAAGGTGATGCTGAGATTCAGAGCAGAAATGAAGACTTTTTTTTTTCTTTTGCTTTGTATTTCTGTTTTGTCCTTCAGCTTCAGAAATCGCACATCTCCGTCTTGAGATCTGATGTTGCTCTCACCTTCACATTGATGTCATGTGGCGCAAGCCATTTGCCTTTGGATCAGCTCTACTGCAGCAAAGCAGCACTGATACCTGTCTGCCTGTATGATAACTGCCTGTAGCCATCCCATTCTTGAAAGAGACAAAAACAGTCAACCTCAAGCCAAAATCTCAGCAGAGAGCACTTTCCTGAGACTGCTCTCCAGGTTCTGTGGAAAAAGCTGGCTTGTAAATCTCTACAGTAAACAAAGTGAAATAGTTGATTAGACAGATTGTATTATTAATTTTCATGTGTTTCTTTGCATAGGGGGCGCCACAGAAAGACTGGCATTCATGGTTCCACCCGCTATCTTGCACGTAAACTCTAATTGGGTGCCAGCTTTTAGTCATGAGGTGAATAATAATTTAACAATGTCAGCTGGAGGGAGTTTTCTGATCCTTAATACTGAGCATATGCCACATATTGGGACATATAGGTGTGTAAGCCTTTGTGTTCCCACTTCGTAGTTGTTTAAAGTCTTACTCTCAGCGGCAGCACTGAAATACGTCTTTGAGGCCTTTGTTGGCATTTGACGGTATCAGCACTATTGGCTGAAAAAGGCTTTTCTTTTATTCTTTAAAAAATGCTGTGATTAGGTGATATTGTGTAAGCTTTCCTCAAGGAAAAGCTACTTCTGGAGATAAAATAATAGACTGGATGCAAATTGTATTTTTATCCGTCACATTATAATCCGGCTGTCACTATGACTTTAGGGGAAAATAAACTGACAGCGGTAGGCATGAGCTACACCAAAATATTCTGATTCATGCACCAATATTTACTTTTCTGTTTGATGAACAAGTACCTGTGTCCACATATCGGTTGGCATATTGGATGGCATTGCATATAAGCTTTTTTAGCATTAGCTGGTTATATTATGTTGTTTATCTCCCTTTTTAGCTCAGGAGCTAACTCTGTGGTTGTTTTCACACTTGTGTTATTCGATGGAACACATTATTGATGCATAATACAACCTTTCATAGCACTACATGGCTAAAATGTTCTAACTAGAACAGTTCCTTGTCAGGTATTCCTGCACGATGTCATGTAGTACATCCAAAAAGCAGCGCTCTTCACCACTTGGTACCATAGGAAAATGATGAATGTAGGGCCTACCGTTTTGCAAATGTGCGTATTAGAATAGTGTAACCAATCTACTGTTCAGGACAAATTCTTGTATATAAAAGCAAACCTGTGATTATGATCCCCTGCTACCAAACGAGCCCAGAATCGGTCCTGGGTGCAGACTTAAGTGTGAAAACCCTAAAAAGTAGCTTTCCAAGTTGATACGGTAAAAGGAATTTATGATGATAAGCAATTGTTATGACATGAAAATTTCATATAGGCATGTCTACCTTTTGTGATGGATGGATGGATGGATGGATGGATGGATGGATAGATACAGCAAGGATTTTGTCTGCATTCTGAAGAACGCTGTAAAAACTCTGCTGATGTTCTTTCAATGTGCTTGTTGTTTTGGCAGTCCAAGGCTAAAACAGTATGATTATGCTTTCTGCTTTCAACAAGCTTGTTTCTAATGAATGTGCATGTTTTCCATGGTTTTGAGTCATAATGGCTCTTTGCAGTAAATTGATTAATGTTAATTAGTGGACGCATTCTGTTTGTACTCAATTAAGGCACATACTCAGAGGCAGTGAGGTCTTACTCGCTCTCTCTCTCTCTCTGGTCTAAACCCTAATCAGTGGAGGCTCTGTGTAAATAAAAGCCCATTGGCTGGCTCATGTAATGGCATCACTAACATGTTTGTCATAGGATCTGCTGGTGTGCTTTGTTAGCACTGGCTTAGGCTAAACACACTGCCCATATCTTACACACACACACACACACACACACACACACACACACACACACACACACACACAAACATCACAGCGTAAAGTCCCTGGAGACTTTTTGCAGAGCTTCTACTTTTCATATTAACGTTCCTCTCTCACGCATTTGATTTCCCCAAAGTCTTCTCTGCGGGACCAGAGGCCACATCACAGTTAACACTGTTTCTGCCATTCAGCAACAACAACAAAAAAATTCTTGTTCTTTTTCTTTCTTTTCTTTTTCCTTTTTTCTTTCCTTTTACTTTTCTTTTTCTTTTTCTTTCTTTTTCCTTCCATCCATCCATCCATCCCTTCATCATTTCATTCAATCATTTATGGTCTTTAATTTCTTTACTGTTCTTTAATTTTCTTTGCTGTTCTTTCTTTCTTTCTTTCTTTCCTTCTCTCCTTTCTTTCTTTCGAAAGATTTTTTTGGTTATTCTTCTCCCCTTTCTCTTCATGCAGGCTTTTTGATTAATGTCATTGATTAATCTGTACAGGAACTTCAGAATGCTTTTTAACCCCTTTGAAAAGAGGCTGTCTAAAAGCAGAGAGTAATGAAAGTGGGCGAGATGTGAAGATGTACGCACACACACACACACACACACACACACACACGTGCACTCACCTCACTCTGTAATGTACGTATGTACATTTCAATGAGGAATACTCTTTAACAAAAGGCATCCAACAGAGCAGCACTGAAGTTTGTCGGATGTAAGTTGTTCATCTTTGGTCTGAGCAAATCTGGGAAACTTGGACTTGATAACAAATCAGCTAGGAAAAGAGACTTTTATCCATCATTGACAACCCAATTTTTAGCCGTAGGTGCAACTAGAGGATAAGATTCTTCCTTGAAATTTACTGTGCTGTTTTTCTGTTTTTTTCTTTTCTTTTCTTTTTTTCTATCTGGAGTTGACTAATTCTTGAGCATGTGTGACAGCTCCACTGGTGAATCGCTGGGCACTGCATGATTAAGAGAGGATGTGTAGAATGCTTCCGTATGTCCATGGTAGGGCCAACACTGCATGATTGCCAGCCATGTGAGTGTCTTATATATGTGTCAGATTGTACAATTGTGCTCCCTGGCCTGCTGCCTGTGGGGAAAAGCCTGTCTGTGTGGAGGTTATCTTTCTTCACGGAGGCACTGACAGCTAATCACCTTGTCTGACAAACAGAGAAAGCAAATGAGTAAGGAGTGGACAGAGAGGACAACAACATCTGTGATAGTGTCCTATGAATCATAGTAACCATGGGGTCCCCAGTCTTACCCACCCCAAGCTGCTGGATTAAACCAAGGCTTAGTCGATGCTCTACAACCCACCTGTCTACAGTCTCTCTCTAGCAAACACGACTCTTAGCTCATGTTATCCCTTGGTGAGTTCATTTCCATTTTTTATTTTTTCTCTTGCTGCAGCATTTGATCTCACCCCAGTCGCACCATAGCGCCCTCCGAGAAATGGCTGCAGATACGTATTAACACCAAGCTCTGCGTAATTTCAGTGGAAGAAAGACAGCAAGAGGCAAAAGAGCTACCTTTTAAGTGTACAGCTTGTCAGGTGGAAACAGATCAGCAGTTATTAGTCGAACATCTCATTAATCGAGCTCGGAGACAATGCTAAATGCGCCTGTCGGCAGTTTGTGTCTGGGAACCGAGGGATAGAGGAGAGGCGGGGTGGTTAACGGGGAGACGGGCCGTCGTGCCGCGTGTTGATTCTGAGCTGTTCACAGAGTGTCACGAGCTCATCTGGCTGCCTCCCAAGACAGCGGCATACATGAGAAGTGGAGACCGGGAAAAGAACGATGCACTGTTCTCCATAGAGGCAATTTTTTACGCTGACCCAGTGTGCTGTGACCGAATGATGCCGAAGCTATCCAGCCGAGCCTCAATTTGAGGCTCAATTGCCACGGGGCAATGCCAAGGGCAGTTTCTCCCCGTTACAATCCTAATGGAGAGGCTTGAAAATCGCTCGGCGCAAATGGACCACTATCAATGCTGCCATGAATGAATGGTCCGTTATTCTAGCAAATGTCAATGACTTGTATATTTGCCCTTTAGATCACCTGGGAGTGATTACCCACATTCCTGCATGTGAGATGCTGAGGTTTTTGTCAGTCTGAGGTCCTGTTCGTCTTCCAATTTGCCACTGCAGGCCAGATGTTAGCAGCCAACTAGCTCTTGGCTAAGAGGGCGTGTGATTGCTTCTCAAGTGAGGAACCATAGAGCAAGTGATTGGCAGCGCTCTTGGTGTACATGATGGACTCCCTACTGGGTCTGGCCTCCTGGAGTTGGCACTGCAGTCCCAGCCCCCTGCTGAGATGCAGAGTTCAGCATTCCCTGATTGACTGTGCCAGGCAAAACCTCAGCATGTTTGGCCTCTAATGAGCCACAGCGTGATGGTTCAATCATCACCACTCCCCACCTACACACACACACACACACACACACAAAAACGCTGTCTTTCTTTCTGTGGGCAACTTTATGTACACAGGGTTGGAGTGATTTTTGAAAATTTGCATTAATGCATCCAGGATTTTGATGTGTCCAGAAAGATGAGCTTCCTCCCTTTCCTTCTGTCTGCTCTGCCTGCCTAGATTATAGCACTTCTCTAAATGAGAGATTTGGTCATCTTCAGTGCTGACGGTGTCCGACACTCTGTCTGAGAAATATCAGAGAAACCTGTTTCTTCCTGCCAGGCTTGGTTGTTGAGCATCTCTGACTTTTGCGAATCTAACTCGCCACGGAAACAACGGTAAGAATGACAAGGCTGAGACGCATCTTCTCTGTTGTCATCCACCAGGACCGGCCTAATGTCGTCATGGTAATTGAGGGCGAGGGAGGGAGATGTGTAGGACGCAGGTGACTTTTCCGAGTGCTGCCAGGGAGAGCCTGAATCCTTGTGAAGGAACGATAAGCTTTGGCAGGCAGGCTTGATGAATTACCCGCTTATCTGGTGCAGACCAGAGAGGCTTTCTGCACAGCATGGACCCAGCACCAAGACCGAGCAGCACATATATATGCCTAGCTAACAACTCACTGATGTCACAAACACATACAATCATCAACTTGTAGCAGATTGTAATTACAGACTGGCGCTGTACTCACGACAACACATACAGTTCTCTCATTGCCAAGCTTTCTTTAATGTTTAATTACTTAGTTGTTTGGGGCTACGTGTTCCTGTATACTGTTGGCCTTTTTAAACTGCATAGTGGGTACCAATAAGAACGAGACAGAGCAAGTGATTGTGGAAATTTCAGCTTTACTGATGGAAAGATCTAATCTTAATTTTGCATAGGTTCCTTCTACACTTAGCAGTCACTGTGTCTTTCAACAAGGTTTGTTGATTGATTGTTACTTGTATCCAGATAGTATCATGATTGTGATCTGAGGAAAACCTGAGTGCTTAGACATTTGAAGACAAATTTTGATTTTCTTCTTTTTTTTTTTTTAATCCCTGCAAAGACAGCTGATTCTGAAGAATCAGTTCATGTGAACCAACCACACAGATGGAGCTGGATTCTACACAGTCCAAGCCAAAGGATGTCATACTTAGTTTAATTCTAGCACCTTTTTGAGACATGTTTGCGGGAGCTGGGCGATATGACAATATCGATATTGTGATGTATTATGCCACACTACACTTTTCTGAGATAATGTGAATATCATGATATCGTTAGCACCAAAGTTTTCTTAAACGTATTTTGATTTCTTTTTTTTTTTATTATAATTTGTACTTTAAATTATAAATTCCTTAAATTAGAATTTCCTCCTTTTCGATATTTAATTTTATAGACATTAGATAAAAATATCATCATTAAACCCCAGTGTTTTACATGTTTACAGTTTTGCTGGAAGTTTCATAGGAAACCTATATCATGATACATACTGTGTATCATAGAAATGTCTTCATGAATTGTGATATGATATTTTTGTTGCCCCCCCACGACTATGTTCTCTGAAAGCCACAGGGGTGCTGTTTTACAGAGATCATGATTACATCTGCAACGAAACTCCGCAGCAATCCAAATAGCTGTGCTTGGTCTCCACTGAATTGGTGGTTAGCGGTTAGTCTCTTCTTTTTCATTCCTCCTCTAATCGTCTCCGTTTTCTCTTTATCCCACCTCCGCTGTGCTGCTGCATTCTGTAAGGGCACTGTTGGCTCCTGGCACGTGGCCATGGGCAGAGAGAGAGGGTCTAATTGGAATCCAGGGGTTTAGGAGAACCCCCCTGAATTCCCAATCTCAGATAACAGTAACAGATGTGTGTTTGATCATGGAACAGACCTCTGAGCCTACCGGGCCTTCACATTCCACACACCTGCATAAAAAAGTACTGACTAGCGAGGAGCCTCAGAGGTGTACATTAGGCTTTTTTTCCGTTTTATTACTAATATACTTAGGGAGAAATCCCTGAGTTCATAGCAGTAGAGGACTGGTGCAATATTTTCAGGATGGATGGCTCTATAAATACAAGATGATGCTATCCCAAACCTAATATGCAGAGATATTGTGTTCTATTCTGTGTAATATGGGTCTGAGGGCAGATGGGCCATTTTGTCTAGCAGCATTTTAGTGGAGGCCATACATCAGCTGTGAAATCAGAGAAATGGAGTGAAACAGGAGGACGCCATGGGCCATAACTACAATCTTGACAACTCCAACTTGGAGTTTCAGAGAGCTCGAGGCCAAGTTTGTCACTGCTGAGAGAGAAAAAAGGAAGAGGAGAAAACAGAAGAGCGTGTAAATGCACCCTTTGAATGCAGTTTGCTTTGTTTGCTTCGCATCCTTTTGTTTTACCCAGACAGCCAGACGAACAGCAGACAGACAGACGGACAGATACAGACAGAGTCATATTCCCAGCTCTCCACATACCACAATCCCACCTTCCTGTTCACGGCCCACGTACTCCTCCTTTGTTCTGCTTTGGAGCGCCAAGCGAGCGGCATCACTCAAGTATATTATCCCGAAGCCATTACTGTCTCGCGGATCGCTTCTCTGAGCCATATTAAAGACTCCCCAGACAAAACTGCCTGTCATGTTAATCCAAGCTTTAATAAATAGGGGGCTGTGTTACTGTATTCAAATTGGAGCCTCCTGCGTTCGGGCTGACAGAGAGGGACGAGCTATCAAAAGCGACTCGTACTACAGAGAGGGGATGGTGGGGGGTATGAGGGAATAATGAAGAAAGGTTTGACTGGCATTTATTCATTTCTATTGTGATGGAAAATGTCATATTATTGATGCGGCCTTTGAAAGAGATTAAGGCTTAATCTGAGGGAAAACACTGGTGACGAGTGCGGGGGGAGGGTTGGTTCGTAGACGTAATTGAATTTTTCACTCCTTTGCTTAAGTAAGCCTTTAATGCAGTGTAGCCGCATTGTGAGGCGACAGATATCTCAGTTGAGAGGCCCCAAAAGGGAGCTGATTTGATTATTTTAACTGTCATTACACCCCACCGGATGAGATTTTAAATAAGAATGATTCCAATGATGGGACATCTTTAGTAAGCCCTCTCTTTGGAGTACTTGGATAAAACCTTGTAGAATCATTTGTGGCATGGTTGATGGAGTTAGTAAAAAGGCAATCACATGAAGCTTTTGGGTCAGAGTGATTTCCTAGGAATGCCATCGGTATTGAATCCGAATCCTCTGCTTGGCTATCGCCTCAAATCACTGTCTAAGGGGGAAAAAGTGAGAGAAGGAGAGAGTGAGAAAAGATGCGATTACTTTTTCCATTACATAGAAAATGACACTGCTCTCAAACTCGCTTTCTCCCTCGCCTGCCTCTTTGGTTAGCTATCGATCGGCCAGCGGGAGTGGAGATCGGGTTTAACTGGCATCTCTGCTGTGGGAGACGGATGGGTCCGGACACCGCTGGCAGAATTCGGAGAAAAATAAGACTGAAGAGCAGCGACGATGCAGGCAGACTGCTGTTCTATTTTTTTTTTTTCCCCTCCTAAATGAAAACTGACATATTTATATTTATTTTATATTAGAGTGATTGTGCGCCTGCCAGTGTCAGGAGGAACTTATTTACATACCAATTAGCAGATTTAATAAGCACTTTTTCTGTTGATTAATGTAATTAGCATATACATAAACGGCTCTGTGGGGGAGGATGGAGGGGTGGAAAGGATATGGTGGTGGTGGTGGAAAGAGGAGAAAAAACTTCAGTTTTAGATTGCTTGGGAAAATAATGGTGATTGCTTAGACAGAAAGAGACAAGGACATCACTTTAGGGAAGCCATGTTTACGGGTCTGTCTTAGCTGCATGGATCTCAATTACCTCTAATACTAGAAACCATATTTCTGCATTTGCAGTACAGTGAGTGGGAGGAAGGGATTGTGGGTAAGTGAGAGAGAGAAAGTGCATGTCTCAGAGGCATTCTCCTTCCTGACAATAAGCCGAGCCTCTCTGTAGAGTGTGTGGCAGAGATGGATATGGCTACTACATTAAAGGCCTATTAATAAAACTCCGCTATAATAGACAGTCCCCTGCAGTGCTCTCTTTCTTCCTCTCTTTGTATTACGCACACGCGCGCACACACGCGCACCAACCAATGTTGCATTGGTGCCTTGTGGTCAGTATGCATATATCCACACTTCTGCCATATCCATAAACTCTTGTTGACCAATTAGGGACTCATCTAATGTTACTGTCCGTCATCCCTACACCGTGCCGTAACCCTGTGTCCCGCTTCGACCTCCACATGTCCCCTTATCTAATTTCGTCTTGCTGAATATACCCCAATCCCCATCCCCACCCCCACCCCCTCATGTCGTGTTCACAGTCGTCATGGCTGACATACGAAGGTCCCTTATACAATATGCATCAGCTCGTCCGTACTCTGGTTGGTTGCGGCACCATGCAGTTCATGAATATTAACGGAGGACAGATTTGAGGAATTGCAGTCGTCGATAGCCTGTCGCCTGAGGGAAGTTCTGAGTTGTGACTCAGTCACAGGGCTCAGACGGCAAACAAATATCAAAAGATTTGTGCATGCTGTTAGATGTTGAATATGTCTGAATAAAAGCATGCAATTCAAAGCTTCTTTTTATTTGCGTATTTCAAGGTTTTGGTGATCCTTTGGCGGTAACTTTGTTTTGGAGCATGTAATAAGGATCCGGTGGACATATCCGGTAAAGCTTTCTCCGGTCTTGGATCCAACCCTGCAGTTATAGGCCTACTCAAAAGTGTTATAATTGCTTGTTATCATGGTTATGTTCCAACATGTTTAAATTGCAAGCCAATCAGAAATTAGTATTACCATATCCAGCATATAATGCACGGTAGCTTTCAAGTGCCTTACTCAAACAACGTGCAAGATAACATTATTTAGTCACAATACCGTTGATTAATCTTCACTTTGTTTTGAATTCAAATTATTATTTTAACATAAGGTATGTTAAGGCAAGATAAGGTTTGTTACATGGAAAATAAACTGTAATATAACCATAATTAGGATGCTCGTGGACTAATTTGTGCATAAACATGCAATACCTTAAAAGTTGTTTTGTATTTATTTTCACCCTTAGCAGAACCAAGTTGCAAGTAGTGGTATCGATTCATGGATGCTGTGCTCATAAATGTCACAAACGTGTTCCCCATGGCGTGGATTCTGGGTTAGAGATGATCTGAAGTATTTTTAATAAAGAAACACACCAGTACAGAACAGTGCAGATGTTTCCATCCAGTGCACAGAGGTGTGTAGTTTCAAAATCTGGCCTTTCACAATTTGCGCGCTGTGATCGTGCTCTGCTCCCAGCGTGTGTATGTGTGTGTGAGGGAGAAAAATCAAACAAAAACACATTCCTCTCTGTTTAATGCCCCACTGTGAGCCCTGGCTCTCAATGTTAATATCTCATTCAGTCGGGGCAGAGTGAGGCAGTTACACAGCTTGAAGTGACACATTGTATAACAAACGATGAATGCTCATATCAGAGATAGGAAGAAAAAAAACAACAACTCGCTTCTGAAAAAGACTGTTTATTCATCGTTAGGTAACACCACGCCCCCCGTCGAGCCTTACACACTACTCGTTTAGACTCGGGATTGGCAAAGAAGGCCCATTGAACGGCTCTATCTGATAGCGTTAGGCTTTATGTAAAACAAGCACCTTTAAAGCTTTTGCCGTTTTCCACCTAATCACAGGAAAACTAGCTTCTTAGAGTAGACTGCATCCTGGGAGTATCATTTCCCTTCCTCCAATGTTTTCCCACTGCGAATGGGAGAATAAAAGCTAGGCTAACCATGCCTCCTCCATTGCCACCTCGAATACTGAGCGTCACTTTGAATGCGAATGAAACCAAACCTGCTTCACTGGAGGATCCTTTGTGTGCACTCAGCTCACTCACTATGTGCACAGAGCTGCATTTGATTCTTATCTCTCATTTTCACTGAAGGCCTTTTTTCCCCTCCTCACGCATTATTCTCCAGGCTTCAAGCATGGGAATGTTGAGTGAAGGAGGGATCTGTTCACATTCTCTCACACTCTCTTTCTCCAGTCATGACTCAAGCTGCTTTATTGGGCTAACAAATAATGGTTCATCGGTCTTGATCTTTGGGTTTGGGAGAACTAAAGACTACTGAATAGGAAATTTAACATTTTTTTTGGAGCGTTTGTAATAGTGTCAGAATTAAATGTTTAAGTGTTACATGTGAATGATGCAAAAAGGGACTGAATTATTTCAGTTATTTCATATTTGTGTTTTTAACACTCAAGGTCGCATTGCCAAAAAAAAAAAAAAAACAAGATGGGGGGGAGGGGACAGGAAAAGACTAGCAGGAAGAAGAAAGGGGAAATATTCAGAGAAAGGGTAAGTTTTAAGTTGACTACTAAAATGAGAGAAGAAAATGCAGTCACGAAGTTCCTGAGGGAAGGCGTTCCAAAAATTGCGAGCTACAGCACTGAAAGATCTTTCTCCCATTGATGTCTTAGACACAATCAGTACACTCTTAGAAATAAAGGTACCAAATGGTACTTTTCCTTGTTTCCTTGGTGGTACCATCAAGGGGACATTTTTGTACATTTAGTATATATCCTAGGATTTGGTGTACTTTAATTAGCTTTTAGAGTAAAGCTTTAAAGGTACATCATTGGTCTTTGAGGTAAATTTTAAAGGTACACTATATTCATGTTCCCATGTGTAGCACTTCTCGTTTTCCCTTAATTGCTACGGTAATTTCTCGATATTTGGAGAAGTGCTGAAATTTATAGCTCATGTGTTTCTCTGTGGTGTAGCTTGCTTTTTTGTTGCATCATTGGGAGTTTGAATCCTGACAATGCTCATCCATGACCCAGGAGAGCATAATTGGCCCTGCTGCCTAGGTGGACAGGCTGGCCTTTCTCTTTTCCTCTCTCCTTAGCCAATTTCAGACATCTGTTAGTCCACATATACAAAATCCAGAGTGCTAGCTTACTGGTGGGAAATTTGGACGACTACATTTGGAAAAGATTTTTAAAAATGCAGCTGTGTTTCCTTTGATTCACACTGCTGATGTATTCTTTGCTCTGTGGACATGTTTTTAGTCTCTGCCAGAGTCCATGCTTCATCAGAGTGCTCCTCAGTGTTTCATCAACCTCCACACTGCTATGATGCACTGACTTTTTATGGCCAGCGAACATTTCATTTTACTTTGTAATGTTGTTTGAGTTCCAATCAGCGCTGTAGTTTTGTTTCAGGTGGGTTGTAATTTGGCCGATTTCAGAGTCACTGAACTGTTAGGGAGCCCAAACCATGAAGGCTTGCTGAGTGCTATATTATTTGCTTACTTCTCGCCGAGCTGTATAATGATGTATTTTCTTTTCTTGGTTTTTTTTGGCAACATTGTTGCTCAAGAATCCTGCCGGTATTAGGCCGCATCAAGATCAAGTTGGAAGTGTTTCTGGAATTTGATTGCTTTTTTTGTATCTTTGTAGGTAACATGTACAAAAAAAGCAAACACTTCTAGCTGCTAGGATTAAAATCATCACCTCCGTGTCCTGGGTCTTGGTTTTCTGCTAGAAAAGAGTGGGATGCTCCGTTTAGGGGAGGGGCTTTACTTATTGTGATAGGGTGATGAGCTTGACGGTCCGAGAGAACCACTGCTCTTCCGAATCAAGAGGAGACGGTTGAGACCGTTTGGGCACATTACAAGGATGCTCCCTGGTCGGCTCTCACTAGAGCTGTATCAGGAACCTCTCAGTGGATGGAAAACCCCAAACAGACCCAGAATATGCTCACTATCATTTAATGACATAGCAAAAAATGCTCTAGCTGATTCTTATTTCTTCACTGACATAGCTCTGTGGCTCGTTCCCTGAGATTTTTTTTTTAAAATAAATATCACCATTTATTCTTTGGTGGACCAAACCAAGCAGTCAAGGCTTAAGGGCCCAGTAGTATCATCCCTGAGATGTACATTTGATTGAAATATGGAAATATTTTATTCACTTAATCATTTTTATTTTGAAGAACATATTAGGATATGTAGGGTGTAAATATGACTGTGGTACAGTAATTTGATTTTAAAAAGAGTTTCCGTATTCAGGACACTGTGCTTAACCAGAAAGTAAATAAGAATCTAGCACTTAAAATAATGCACAAGATCTTTTCTACTTTTTTGACATGAATTCATATGAAATTTCTTAGACTTTAACTTCACCAGTTTTAATGGGGTATTGCGTAATTTACAATGGACAAATGGAACTTGTGTAGATTTCCATCATGTCCAGATGAGGTCTAGATGAGGTCACAACAGTCACACTTGGTAACTAGTTCAAGAGCGCAAGGTGCTGAGCAAGGTGGTCCCTGTCCAGTTTCAAGTGAATTTTAGAGTCGACTCAACTCCAAGTTGAGTGAACCAAACATGGCATGTGTTTTTGGTTGCAGCATTTTTTTTATTTATTTTTTGGTAGATGTGAGGTGTTAAACTGAGCCGTGATGCGCAAACTGAGCCAAAGGACTAGAGCTATAGCACTGCAGAAATGCCATGTGTTCTGGAGATTTGGACCGATGAACCGAAAGAGAAAATAAACGTTGGATGCAATACAGAAAACATTTTAAACTAGTTATTTAGCACTGGTTCCATGTTCTGTTCTGTATCTGTGATTTTTGTGATTTCTACGCGCACTTGGCAAAGGTTTGTTTACCTTTTTCCATTGCCGTATTTCTGACCAAAGGATGAAAGAGTTTTATAAGTACATTTTCAGCCTTATACGACTAACGTTTTTATTGCTTTTTGGTTTGTTTTATTATGTGCAGGTTGAAAACAAACCAAACCAAAAAGCAAGCAAACCAAAAGTATTGATTTCACTCTGATTCAGACTCAGCAGATGGACTAATAGGTGTGTGATTTTTTTTTTTTTGTTTTGTTTTTTTTGTTTTGTTTTTTTTGTGAAAAAGTATTTTTGCTGAAATATTCAGTTGGTTTTCTTGAACAGTGCTCATCCGTATACTGGATTTAAAAATGACAGCTATTTGTAATCTTTCATTTTCAATTCAACATTTTCAACCCAAATTTTTTTTTTTTTTTTGACACATTCTCCTTTCAGACATTTACTTTATCTTCATCTCCTCTCTTCACTCTCTCTCACTCTGTCTTTCTCTGCATTACCATAGCTGTCACATTCTGCTTACCCACATAGTACAGTGCAGCAGCGGCTCTAATGATCTGTGACTGTGTGTATTCTACCTTTAAACCGCCGACTCTTCAGGAGACGCACAAAGCAGGAAACCGTCTTTATAAAATCACAGTGGTGAAGTGGACTTCACTCCATGTACAGAAAGAATCATGGAGCTTTGGATATATTACAGCTCTCACATTCTTGTCTCACATATGATAGCAAAACGGCAGCAAGAACAAGTTTCATCCACGTGCTGTCTTCGTTTTTATCCATAACAGATGTGAACAGTGCTGGATGAAACATACGCCGTTTGAACACAATCCTGAGCCTTTTCTTCCCTCCACTTCAAACGGCTGTGTTATTGATCTTTTTAGCTGTAAACCCAAGAGATGCCTTCGCTGATTTAAGAGGTAGTAAGGAAAAATGCTACCTCTATCCTCAGCTTGTTGAGGTTAGACTGTAAATTCTTTCCACGGTTAGCTTCCTGTGCAGCAAGAGTGGTCCACACGCACATTAGAGCTGGAGGTCAGGAGGAGTTTGTTGTTCCGCCATTGGGAACAGGTTATGGTGTGATGTTACACGTGGTGTCTGTGTGGTCCGTGTTGGTGCTGAGGCTCAGGCTGCAGATTTACTGGCTCACTGGAAGGCAGGTATGTCGGATGGGATACTTGAGTTCCTGGACGCCGGATGACCCCAAAGGGAGGGAGGAAAGGATTTGTAGAGAAGTGTAGTAAGAAAAAAGACATGCTTCCAGGGTGTTGGACGCCATTACACCTAGTCATTTCTCGAGTATCAGGATTATATCTGATTTGGAATTAGCCACACACAGGTGTAAAAGAAATAAAGGTGTAAATGCACCCAAGTCAGATTTAAACAGGGCTGAATGATATAATTGTGTCAGCATCAATATTGCGAGAATGCGATAATCACACTGAGACTGAGAGGAAACAAACTAGCATGTTTTGCAGTTTGAATGACTTAAAGAGAAATGATGTATCAAACATCAGAAAAAAAATGGATTGTGCTTGTTGTGCTTTCCGAGATGCTTTTCTGCTCACCACAGTTACCGTAGCGTTCCTGTGAACTCGAACCAGTCTGGCCATTCTCCTCTGACCTCTCCTGACCTCTCTCATCAACAAGGTGTTCCACCGGCAAAACGTCCTCTCACTGGAGGGTTTTGATGGGGTTTTTTTTTTTTCTTTGTTTTTCACATCATTCTGTGTAATCTCTACAGACTGTTGTGCATACAAATTCCAGGAGATCAGGAGTTTCTGAAATACTCAAACCAGCCAGGTCTCACTGGGTCTCACTGGGAGATCATGTTTTCCCCCATTCTGAAGTTTGACATGAACATTAACTGAAGCTCTTAATGTTTTTCTGCATGATTTTATGCACTGCACTGCTCCCACTAGATCGGCTGATTGGATAACTGCATGAATGAGCAGGGGTACAGGTGTTCCTATTAAATAGGCTAGTGAGTGTACGCTGAAATATTTAGTGAATATGGGTATGAAAGTTTGACCCCTGCCTTAGAGGTTCTAGATTCGACTTTTTATTCTAAGCGTGTACACTATTTAGGGGAGATATGCGTTGTTGGTGTATGTAAGAAACAAATTTCAAGTTATTAGCAAATTAACTATGGACTAGTGAGTCATAGTGGATATATGCGCATAACAAGTGCTAATTTTGCCTAGTAGCATTCCAAAACAGGACGTCATAAAGGACACGACTCTTAGCCATCAGGCTCTATAGGATGTGCTTATTTTAATTTGGTTTAAAAACAGGAAAACTTCTGTTATTTGTGTGCGAGTCTGAGTGAGAGAGACCGTCTCTGGTACGACTTTCTGCTCTGTTTCTCTCGCTTTCTCTCTCTCTCTCTCTCTCTCTCTCTCTCACTCGCTCGTGTGGGGAATGTAAATAATGGGGAAATTGCAGTCGATCTAAACTGCTGTCACACTGTATTTCCCCTGCTCTTAAATCTCCAGTAGGCCTGCTATGTTTCCCCGCATCACACAAGTCAGCCCGCTTATGAATGCCTTTGTCTGCCAATAAATAATTCAAAAGGCTGTTGATTTAAACCGACGCCTGTATAGAGTGTACATGTGTGTGTATGTGTGTGAGAGAGCGCGTGGCGTTTTATACGTATGGCTGTTTTGGGCGCAGCAGCATAGGTGCAAAGGTTTCTAGGGAAGGAGTGTTCGTTGTCATATCTTCTGACAGAAACACGATAAGCCGCCTCCAGGCCCTCGTGTGAATTTAAACAGCTGCTCAGCTGCTTCCTCTTTGTAATTTTTTTCCCTTGTATCTCTATGCACCAGTTCCAGAGCTTGCATACTAGTTAATAAATCAGTGTTCCTGCTAGTGCTAAAAGTGCAAAATTAGCTTCAGACATCCCTTGCTGTACTATTAGCTTCTTGCTCATGTGGCTGTGGGGTGCTTAAGGTCGTCTAATGTCATTTAAAGACTCTAACCTAGGCATTAGCCAAGCAGTTGGGCCTTTCAGTGGGATGTTAGCCTGAGTTATGCTAGTTAAGTAAAAAGTGTGAGGGGGGAAAAAAAAATTTGTGAGGACATTGGTTTTATCTTTTCTCTAGAGTAAAAACAGCTACTGTAGCTTTAGATGTCTCACTAAGTTCTGCTAACACCTGCTAGCTTTATGTTTCTATGGTTTATTTAACATTTAGAAATATTAGTCATTAGCCTAGTAATGGGGCCTTTCTTTGGATGTTGGTCTGAGTTATGCTAATTAAGTAAAAAGAGTGAGGATACAACCTTTCAGAAAACTGCTTGTTTTTATCTACAGCTACAGATAGCTAGTTTTAGAAGTTGCTAAACTGTGCTAATGTTTGCTAGCTTTGTGCTCGTATGACTTTGGGGTGCCTGGGGTGAGCATCATGTAATTTAAACATGCTAACATTAGTCTAACAACTGTGCTTTCCTGTCAGATGTTACCATAATTTATGCTAGTTAAGTGAAAAGAGTGAGAGAGACCTACAAACTGCTTTTTAACTAGAGCCCTGGCTAGTTTTAGATGTCCCTCAGTAAATTCTGCTAATATCCTCTAGCATCATGTTCATATGGCTCTAGGGTGTCTGAGGTTGTCTCATTGAATTTGTTCTTTCCTGTCAGATGTTAACATAGTTTATGCTAGTTTCTTCCTCGTGCTATTTAGCTTTGGGCAGCTAGAGGTCATATCATGTACTTTAAAGGTGCAGATTTGTCCATTAGCCTGGCCATAGCCTGGCCAGTCTTCCTGTGGGATACACTAGTTAAGTAAGAATCATGAGAAAGAAAACCTTTAAAAAAAATAATAAACACTAGAGTCAGAAAAGGCACAAACATATATAAACATACACTATATTACCAAAAGTATTCGGTCACCCATCCAAATGATCAGAATCAGGTGTCCTAATCACTTGGCC
>CM075019.1:3183544-3227769 GCA_037576675.1 Pangasius sanitwongsei
TAGGAATGGGATGGCACTTAAGTTCATATGTGAGTCAAGGCAGGTGACCGAATACTTTTGGTAATATAGTGTATATAATAATCTCATGTATTTTGAAGGTGGTAAATTAGCTATTAGCCTAGTAGCTCTTCCTTTCTGTTGGACATAAGCATGAGTTATGTTAGTTAAGTAAGAATCATGAGGAAGAAAAGCATCTCTCTCTCTCTCTCTCTCCAGAGCTACAAAAGGCAGCAGACCTTTTCTCACTAACACTCATAAGGCAAGAGGTGGCTAGCAGAACCTTTTCTTCATTGTTACAAAAGGCCAGCCACTCCAGTGCAGTCTCCATTGCTCTCCTTTTACATAAGATAAGGCCGCCATTATCCTCTGAACCGTTTGCTTCAGAATAGAAGGAGAAAGGAGTGAGAGATTTCTGCTTCCCTTGAGTGAGCATGGCCTCACCTCATGGTTTTGTGTGTGTGTGTGTGTGTGTGTGTGTGTGTGGTGAAGAGGTCCTTAACCTGCTATCAGATGGTGGAAGAGCACAGTGTGTGCTGTGAGAGGCTGCCTTGAAAAGGCCTGCAGTACTGAAGCATCTCTATAAAAGAGACGTGTGTGTGTGTCAATATGTGTGTTTCGGTGGAGTGTGACGGCCTCTCAACAGTCACGCACCAGAAACTCTCCCACCGATGTTCCTCTATGTGTGTATAGATACATACAATGGCTGAAGTGAGTCCATCTCCGTGTGCTCACTGAATCATGACCTGTCCTTCAATGGAGCAGCGCCCGGAGGGAATAGCAAATTTAGTCACTTGCTTATGATCAGAATCAGCGCAGTGTGTGTTAGGGCTGTTGAATGAGTGTCACTGGTGAAATTATTTGAATTTTTACTTTTGGTTCATTTGCTGTTTGGTTTCACCGTGCATGTAATTAAATGAACCTAAAAGCAGAAAAACTTTGGCTGAGGGGCGTGTAGAACTGAAAACATACTCGTCAAACACTTATTCAGAAGTACAGCGATGGAATAAGGCAAACAAATAATTTGCATATTTGAAATCTTAATCACCTGAGCACACACGTGTAAAACATTTTGTGTGTCAGATCCAGCTTTTATTTTCTCTTTTTCTTTGTTGATACAAATATCCGAACATGAAACATGGACGACGCCAAGTTCATTCATACGTATTTCTTTTTCCTTTTTTTTCTTTTACTTTTATTTTGACACCATAACACACATTACTCAGCTAGCTTGCTGACGATCATGGTATTTTGGTCAAATACAAGCTATTTTCATGGTGTAATAAAGTATAACATGCATAGAATGGTTGTTGATATCCATAAATGAATATGACCGAAATGGTAAGCGCTAACAATTAGCTACATTTAGAAAAATGAACAAAACCTGTCATTCAGTACAGAAACAGTACTCTCCTCCCCCATGTTGAAAGTTTAGGACTCCTCCCATCTCAGGAACTCGGGTATCAAAATTATCCCTCAGATTTACGACTTGAGGGGTCATTCATGTGCAACCACCTAGTGGGAAACGTGTATTTACAATAATTCCGATTTGAAGGCAACATTACCTCCTGCAGTCGGGTCGATTCAGAGTCAAATCAGTTTCTCACTGTAATTGGATCACGCTGCAGTTCACTGGCATATGGACCAAGAAGCTCGCTCAGGAGCAGATGTTCTGGTCCGCACCCAGGTGTGTTCTCACCTGCCTAAAGCACTGAGGGGGAGAACATACCAGGGCTCCATTAAAACGGATTAAACACTGCATTTGTGAAAGCACGCAAAATGTTCTAAGCAGAGCTAAATGGTGGGTGTGTTTACAAATATTTTTGGGTATGCCCCGGCCCTTTAATTTATTAAAATACATTCACACCGACATTAGCCAATAACTTTCTTTTTCCTGCTTGAAGACATCCATATATGAATTGAAATACATGCCCACAATCCCATCTATGGTCTTTAAGACACGCCCATTCAGACCTGCTCTCACTTTTACATTCAGACTTCTTGATGTGCCTGAATTTCAGTATAGCGTAGAGCCACTGTGAGCATTTGTTCGGTCTGTATGTGTGCGCGTGTGTGTGTGTGCATGCACTTGTTTAGAAAAACCCCAGGATGTTCAGGAAGCGATCTCACTGACCTGCCATTAAAGGTGCTGAGGATCGATAACAGGAATCATTATGGTCTAATAATTATGGAAGCCTATACACACACATGCATGCACGCGCACACACACACACACACACACACACACACACACACACACACACACACACTAGACTGGCAGGAGTGTTTGGCTTCTGTGTGTGCTCTCTGTGTTAGACTGCTTCTCTAAGTCAAACAAACAGAGGCAATGTAGCCAGGTTGTTCCTGTTTACCCTTGTTTGTGTGTGTGTGTGTGTGTGTGTGTGTGTGTGTGCGCACGCGTGTGCGTTCCTATTCCCATCACCCTCACGCTATCAGCCCTTCCTCTAGCGCACACCCTCGCTCTGCCACATGCACCCTGCCCGCACAGCGTGTTACCTAGCGACGGTAACTGGGGCAAGAAACTGAGGACCTTTGGCTCTGGTCGTCTTCTGGGATACTGTCTCCTGTGTTTCTGTGTGTGTGCATTGAGGGTTTATGATGGACAGGGATGAGGGTGTCGACTGAGGCTTATTAGGCCTGAAGCAGATTTCGGTTTGTATTGAGTACTCGTGTACTGAGAACAAGGATCAATAAATGACACAATAAATGGATGAATGAAAAAAAAAAAAAAAAAAGGAGAGCCTTTCAACAATCTTCATTTAAAATTTGGTGATTGGTTACACTGGTTTTGGTGGACAGTAACTGTCTGATTGATTATAGAAACGTGTAACAGGAGCTGCCGGACTACAGGACTGACTGGTTACAGAGGCATTGGGAATCGGCACTGCTGTCTGATTGGTTACCAGTTACTTAAAAACTTTTTGTTGGCAAAGTTAATTGACTTCAATGTTGACATTTTGGTAAAGAATTTTGGTAAATTCTTATGAAAAACCAAACACATCTGAGGACAGTGTTGTTATTCTCAAGGATTTTATCTTGTTTGTATCATTAATTGCTTTTACTCTGAAAATATAAATTGGTTAAAGGCTCCGTGTTAGATAGCTAAATCGTTTTCCTCAGTAGCTAGGGTATTCTTAGCATCCATATTTCCCAGTTGGATAGCAACAGTTTTTCATATATATTTTCCGATATAGGAAAGTAATGGCAACATGGCAACCGATCTGTTGGTTAATGTGTGTTAATATGTCTGATAAAGAACATTTAGCTTTTTACAGGATCAACATATTTAATCAGGGTGTGGACTTTCATTCATTCTCTGTCCTTTGCTGTAGTTAACTCCTGACCTCACACCTTTTATTCTTTTTTCTTGCAGGTAGAAGATGCTATGCTAATGTTTGACAAGACCACTAATAGACACAGAGGTAAGAGCTAACACTTTACTGTTTACACAGATGTGTAATGGCGCCCTCCTGTTATGTTGTGCACGTCCGTGTGTGTGTGTGTGTGTGTGTGTGTGTGTGTGTGTGTTAGTTTGTTGTCCTCTAACAGTGCGTCAGTGCCGCGCTCTGGCTCCTGCCTTTATCAGAGCTGTCTGTTTGTCGTTGACGCTTGTTGACTGATTGCCGAATCAAAAGAAGCGTGTGATGGAAAAACGATCGATGGAGAAGGGAGGGGGAGCAGAGCGCCGACCCCCTACATGTCTAGGATTTGATCTGTGGGTTTGGGGAGTTTTATATGCCCTGGCTACTGTGTGTGTGTTAGATAAAGGTCGTGACGGGAAGCGTTGTCATTATCTCTGTCTGCTTTATCACGTCTTTATCTGAGATTAAGAAGAGGCTTCGTCCTAAAGCAGAGGACTTTGCAAAGACACAATGCTCCAGTCCTACAAGCACACAATGAGATAAACGCTAATGCTGCATTCATTCTGTGTGTGTGTGTTTGTGTGTGTGTGTGTGAGAGAGATTTCATATTAAAATGAATAATTTATCTAGAATCGTACTCCTCTTACCCTAAATGTGATTGCTCACCCAAGACATGTGTGAAACGTCTGGTGTGTTCAACATTTTTCTAAATGAATGTCCCTCTCTTCTGTTTTTCTCAGTATGGCGGAAATAAGATTTTGATTTTCGCTTCATGCTAAGGATTTACCAACACATCTGAGGAAAATATGGATATTCTCAATATTTGGTGTGATTTCGACCATGATTCTGCTTTCATGTTATGTAAAATAATACATGGCGACATTCTAGCTAGCTAAAATTTTAGCCTCAATCGTAAGATTGAGGTTGTGGTTATGCTCTGTCTCCATAGTTCTAGTTGCATAGCAACAGCTTTCTCGTAACTTTAATCACTTTAACACTTTCCCATGGGGAAAGGACAAAAATTCACGATTTCCTTTTGAACTGGGTCAAGAGAAATTTCCAGAAACTGTTGTCAAAGTGAACAGTCACTCTTTATCTGCCTCCGGAAAGGTGTAACAAGGCTGTGTTTTAAGTACATCAGTAGAGTACAGAGGTTACACTCCTGTCTGCTTTAGTGACACACACAGATCACTAATCTTTTCCAAAGCAGTTGTTTTGTTCTTAAAATTGACAAGAACACGAGTCAGCTTTGTGACAGCAAAAGAGTTAAGGAATAAGGAATAAAAAATGTCAGCAGCGATGGAGTCATTTGCATGAAGCAGGTGCAGTTTTTAGTGCGTGTGTGTGTGTGTGTCTTGGTAGGTTTCGGGCCCCGTTTCACTTTGACTCTGCACTGACATACATACAGTAGAACAGTTTAGATGCATTGTGGGTCGTGTGGAAATTTCCCACTGAATGACTAAAAATGCAACTACACAGACACACAGAGTCGAGAATAGCAGCTCTTTCCTCTTTTATTTTGGTCTGTAATGAAGCGTGGAGAGCGTTTCTGCTTCAGGACCCACTGACACACCGTCCTCTTTCACACCAACCTCTCTTTCTATCTCTCTGTCTTTCTCTCTTTTTCTGTCCTTCACTCTCTAACATTCTGTCTATATCTCTCTACCTGTCTTCCTCTCTATCTCTTGCTCTCTCTCTCTGGCTCTAGCAATCTCTCTCTCTTTCTTTCTTCCTTTCTTTCTTTCTCTCTCTCTTTCTCTCTCTCTCTCTCTCTCTCTCTCTCTCAAATGTTAAACGCCCTTCAGACTCAAGCAGGTCATCTAGCACAGGAATCTGATTGAGGCTTATCAAGCAGATCTCAGCCTCGGCCCCCGGTGCGTTTGCATGGAGGTTAAATTAAAGCAGCCTGAGGAAAAGGTTACTGTCTCATTTCTCTCCACTCTGATGTCATCTGAGCTTCGTACACAGACTTCAGTGTTTTAAACAGGGACAGATCTCGAAGATCTCTAACAAGTCAGTGAGTGTGTGGCTTTCAATCTTGCTAACAAGTGCAAAGAAATGAGAGACAGAGAGAGAAGAGGAGAGACATAGTGCTTTTCCACCAACACTGAACCTAATGCGGAACCGTTCCACACTTTTGAACCGCAAAAGTATCAGCTCTCGAGCCGCAAAATCAGTTCCATTATAGCACTAAAATGCAAGTCTGGAACTGACAGACCATGACGTTTGAACGCAAACTATTTATATAAGTGTCATTTCAGTATTTTCTCTCTCAAACCAAATGTAGTCGATCAGCCAAAACATCTGGTGACTACACCGGAGCTACAAGGGTAAGATAACTATTACGTAATGGATGTCTGTCTGGCCCGAATGACACAGACTTAATTTACTTTTCTGCAGGTTAGAGTTTGGTCTAAGGGGAGAAATGGTGTAAATAATTTAAGGGAATTGTTCTACCAGAAATAGGGTAAAAAAAAAAAAAAAAGTAAATAATTTGGAAAAAAACAACAATATCAGTATTGGAATACTTACTATTTTGAGTGCTATTGAAAATAATTTACTCAGCATTATGTCCCTGAAGCCAATTCTAGCAAAACTTCTTGTACACAGTAAATAGCTAAAATAGTAAACACATACAGATAGGTCACAAATTAAAAAACAACATAAGTTGTTGGACCACCATGAGTCTCAAAAACAGCTTCCTTCTAGAACATCGTCAATTCTGCACATCTCTGGAACTGTCCTGGAGCGATGAACACCATCCTTCCAAAAGATTTTCCCTCAGTTGGTGTTTTGATGATGGTGGCAGTGGAGAGCGCTGTCTCTGTCTTACACATCACTCCAGAATCTCTCATGGCTGTTCGCTTGGATTGGGATCTGGAGAGTGTGTAGACCATAGCATATGAGTTACATTATTTTCGTTCTCATTAAATCTCTACATGAGCTCTCATGCCATGTGGATGTGGGTGGGGTCATCCTGGAAGAGGCCACACCCATCAGGATAGAAATGTTTCATTGTAGGTTAAAGGTGATCAGTCAGAAGAACTTGTAGTGATTTTCAGTGATGCTACCCTCTAAAGGAAAAAGTGGAGCCAAATCATGCCAGCAGCAATAAATAAATGCCCCTACAGCATAATGGAGGCTCTGTTGTTGTTTTTTTCCCCCCTTTCTTCATCTTTGCCTTGTATGATGCATCATGGTTGTGCGTGAATAAACACCCACGTCTGAGGTAATGGTTCAAACTTGTAGGTCTGATGGTTCCCTGAACCAGGGTTGGCACCATGTCTGTGGAAAAAGGAGAGAATTAGAGAAGCACATCAGAGGTTTGAGGAAGTGAATGCCAAACAGAATAGCTCTCTCTCTCTCTCTCTCTCTCTCTCTCTCTCTCTCTCTCTCTCATTCTCTTATACTCTCTTGTCCTTTTTTCCTTGGTTAGACTATTGAGCACTATTCTTCAGCTCTGTTCCTTCCAGGTGACCACCGAAGCTAAGATACTCTCTTTGTCCTTCCTTATCCTTCTCTCTCTCTCTCTCTCTCTCTCTCTCTCTCTCTCTTGTTTGAGGTCTCTATCTTGAGAGAGCAAGGTCCTCACACAAAAGAGCGTGGAGCACACCATCTTGCTGGCATTTACTGCACTAAAATGAGGACGATTGTGTTGGAAATTGAGCTTTCCAAAGCCATCAGCCCTGCTGCCCTGTTGCATTGTGGGTTAATGCAATGGCTCTGCTCTCACCTATGCTCACACTGGAGGTGTGTGTATGTGTGTTTGAGGGAGTTCATTGTTCTGGTTGTGGAGGAATAGTGTCTCTTTCCTGTTCCCTCTCTCTCATTTAGAATTCTAGGTTCTGTTTTTCCTCGACATATTAAATCAGTTTGAAGAAGAGCAAAGACAGGCTGAAGTAACCGTAATGCTGAGACATTTCCATATTCATTGGCTGTTAATGTGGTTGGGAGGTCAAGGGTCATGATCATATCTTTCAACTTCTTTCACACATTGTCCACACTTGCCAACATAAAATATTTTTTTGTCTCGCAAAGCCAGTGTCCTGCTGTCTCTAGAGAGTCTGGTGTTTATCACTAAATCTGGCCTGAACCACTTTTTCTTTTCAGGATGCCTCATTTACTCACCAACAACAACTTCAAACCAAACTCTTTAATAACGTTTAAAGAGGGGATTTCATGTTTGTTCTTTTTTTTCCGTCCAGTGAATCTTGCTCCAAAAGCTCTTAGTGTCGGTGTTCAGATGTTTGGTGCATGGAAGTGTGAACAGCCAATCAGATTTCAAAGATACTGAAGCTGTACAGTATGTATGTGTTCTTTACAGGAAGCTTACACACTGCTGTACTTGCATCTTTCTTCCAAGGCTGAAATTAGCTTTAATATCAACCAATCATCCATCAGTTAAAAGATGCCCACTATTGTTCTGCACAGGTTGCGTTTCTGTTAAAACACGTACAGCATATTAAATAAAATTATTGTCCAAGTTAAAGCGAGAAAGTCTTTTTCTGGCCTTTATACAGTTCTGTTCAACCTGCATGTGTCTGACTGTGCAATCTAACCCCTTATTTTCCTGTCAAAACCTGGGTTACCAGATAGGTGGTGGCAGCTGATCATTGATGTGTATGTCTGTGTGATGGGGATGCACTGATCATTGAGGGAAACTTCACCAGCACTGCACAACTGATTTTGTTTTTATTAAACCTGGTTTTTGAATGGATTTCATTTTCCACGCTCTCATCTACAAGTGTCAATGGTTTGTGCTTCTTGTTTCACCTTGACTTTTCCTAATACAGGTTACATTTTTCCCCCCTCGCACAACTCCATAAAACCAATCGAGGATCACCTTGATGTCCCCAGAGCACACCGATTCTGCCCCCTCCCCCCTCAGCTCCTTGTTTCCTTTAATGAACCGGTAGTGAGGGATGATGAAACGGCGTGAAACGTTAACGCTAGCGTGTGTCCCCGATAGAGCCGAGGAAGAGTTAGCATCCAGATGGCATCCAATCCACAGAGTTAACAAAGAGTGTGTCTGATCACAGGTTAAAATTCGGCAGTTTTTTGAAATGATGCAAGTGTAAGTAACTTAAGCTGTGATTGGTCACGGTGAGGCGTGGGGATGAAAGCCGATTCACTACGGTGAGAGTGGCTCAGGCCTGAGAGAGAAAGGCAGGTGGAAAAAAAAAAAAAACACAGAGACACAGGTGTTGGGCTGAGCGAGGAATTCTTGGCTGTGGACAAGGTGTTGTTTTGTGTGTGTGTGTGTGTGTGTGTGTGTGTATAGCATAAAGCACTGGTTTGTTCCTGGAAGAGAAACAGAAGGCTGTATTGTGCGCTTCTCTAATCTGCTTACCTGGATCGGCAGCCCAGGGAGCCGTTTCAGTTCCCAGCCTGCAGCAAGAAGCTCAGCTACCGCTCCAAGCTTGTGTGTGTGTGTGTGTGTGTAGGTGTGTGTGTGTGTGTAGGTGTGTGTGTGTGTGTGTGTTCTTTTATTATTTCATGTGTGCCTGCCTGTGTCTGATAACTGTTAAAGCATTTGTCTGCGACCGGCTTTGTCTCTGCTATTCTAATATCAGGAATAATAAGATGAGGCATTAAAGGCTCCGATCCTGTCAGGCTAAGGCAGTGCTAACGCCTCGATCCTGCTCTTAAGTTGATTGTCAAGGACAAAGCCAAAAGACTCTTCAATCAGGCAACGTGCTGAGTGCGTTAGGGGGCACTCGCTTATCTGAGACGAGAGAGAGAGAGGTGGGAATTCTCCACTCTCTGGCATGAGAGATGGTGCAGTTGGCATCAGATGAGTGCCAGGCAATCCAGCTTACCACTACCCACATTCACAGTTTTCTCTCTCTCTCTCTCTCTCTCTCTCTCTCACTCTCTCTCTCTCTCTCTCTCTCTCTCTCTCTCACTCACTCACTCTCAAATCATTTTAATTCAACAAAGTTTAATTGGCATGAATGGTCCACGTTGCAAGTTATTTACCAAACCAGCACTAATACATAAAAAGACAAATAGGTGAATAATTATGGTTACATAATTAATCAGTAACCAAATAATATACTCAAAATATGCTTAGAATGCTTACTGATATATTCATATTAGAATTATTATTATTATTATCTCTGTGTCCAGTGATTTACAGACCTATTTCTGCACATTTCAGTGTCTTCTATGCTTGAAAAAACACACAAGCACAATGCGAAACATCTTGCAAGGAAGCTAATTGGTTGTATCAAGTGTGCTCTAGCATTAAAATAATAATAAATAACAAGAGGCGGTCGTGTATTCCTATTGGAAGTTTACAACACAGGATTACTATTCTGGCAACAGTGGTAAGAGAGTGAGCCTATTTTAACATTGTAAAGCGACAAATTCGATGTGAAAAATCCGCTTTTAGTTCCTAATATGACTGGTTGCTATATACCTCACTTTCAAGAGAGCTCAGGTCAGATTGTTGACTAATGAAGGAGAAAGTTAGAAAATTTTGGCCACATTTCCAGCTCATAAAAATCATAGAAATAACCAAAATCCATCCCCCAGGCTCTTATCAATAATTCATAATAATGCATTAATCTTATAAAGTGTGGAAATTTGTAAAAACAAGAAGTTACAATCAGGGAGGCTATGGCACATCAGTTACACAGATACCTTACTTGGCTCACTAGATACATAACGCATACTACAGATTTCTTTCTATCCTCCTGGGTAAGACTGGAAAGTTCTGTGTCATCTGAACCCACATACCCTTAGATTATTTTGATTATTAAATATTATTAGTAAATATTCATTCATTTATTTATTTACTTTTAAACAATTCAGTCACTGTCTTACTATTGTTGTGAAATTAAACCAGTGAAAAGTGCAATATTTATCTGGAAGCTTTTCCTCTGAACATATAGCAGGAAGTGAAAATACACACAACCGACTATTAGGTGTTCAACTATTCATTAAACAATTCTCTTCACAAAAGTTACATGATGATCACCCACAACCAAAAACGGTAGCAGCCTTGTCACATCCAGGAGACAAACTGACTCGTCTTTTAATACGAATGGGTTAAGTGCCTCTCCAAACCTCCCACATAATTACCCCTGCAGGATGTAGCACTGTTTTCCAATCCCTCCATCAGTCAGCAGTCAGAGGAAGCACCCTGCCTCTCTCCCTGTGTTCTCTCTTATTTGTGACTTCAGACGAGCTCCTCTACATCCTCAGTGTTCGCAGGAGGAAAGAAGGGATTACAGTTCAAATAGAGGAGTATTTCTATCCCGCCAGAAAGGCACCATGACTTCAGGTGCAGACTTTGATATGTTATCAAGGTTTTTTTTCCTCCCTCTCAGTTCTGACCAGGCCTGAGCTGGTGGAAAGGACACTGTTAAACAAAACGCCTTTAGAGGTGAGTTAGTAGTCATTATAATATGTGTGCTCAAGGGAGCACAGGGGTGTGCGGTGTTGGTCTGGAGAGGGAATTGTGGGTAATTTCCCACAGGCCCACTCGCCTGCTTAGCCATGACTCTCGGTAAATGGAATTAGGCATACGGCGAGATTCAGTGCCGTCGTTTAGAAGCTTTGGCACCTCCACCATTAGCTGCGAAAACTCTCAACGGTATTTCTTTTTTTCTAGCAACTAACCTGATATCAGCGATTAGTGTGAATGTCATTTAAATGGCACACCTAATCACATGCATCCTCCTCTTTCTCTTTTCTCTCTCTCCTTTTCCCACCCGAGGGCTTTTCTCCCAGGCCTCATCACAATGACAAAGGAAATGATGTGTTCACTCACTCTTAATCACCGCTCAGCTCATCAGCCAGCTGCCAGGAGAAAAGCATGCATTTATGAGTGTGTGTGTGTGTGTGTGTGTGTGGAAGGAAGGGCATGATATTCAGGCTGCACCTAACACTTCCTTTGCCCCTCAACTGCCTGCCCAGGTCCATCCCCCCACGCCCACCTTGTTGCCCATTCCAACTAATTATGCCCTCTTCACTCCTTAATGACCAAACGAATCTCATAGGACTTGCCAAAGAGGTCGGTCGCTTGCTTCGCACAGCAAGTCCACACAGCAAGAAGAGAGACCAGAACAGAGCCAATATTAATCAGATAAGGAATCGAAGCACGATGCTATTAAAAACTGAATTTAGTCATGCTCACCCCTCTTCATGTCCTCTCTACACAGGCATGAAGGACGTTCTCCAGCAGAGAATGGACTTTTTTTTTTTTTTTTTTTTTTTTTTAAGCCAGAGGAAGGCAGCAGACCCTGCAGCTGTGTGTAGATAGCCTCTCCAGGAAATTAAACCCCCTGCTGCCAAATCATTCATAAATAGAGTTATGTAACCTTTGACCTATTATAGCTCTATCCATCCAACAGAAGAGAGAATCTGGCCTGATTCAGTCATCATTACTGAACATATTTAACTCTCCCAGAGATCGAGGACAGTCCTACAGACATCCACACTGCTACATGTAAATCTCATCTAACAGCTTCTTCAGTAGCCACTGTATCCTGGTAAAGGTTGCAGTGGCTCTTGGCACAAGCCAGGAATACACCCTGGTTGGGATGCCAGTTTATTGGTGGGTACCATCATCTATGGCTAATTTAGACTTGCCAATCCACCAGCTAGCATGTTTTTGGGATGTGGAAAGATGATGGAAAACGTAGAAGAAACTCACACAGACACGGGGATACTCCACACACAGTAACCCAAGCTCAGGGTCAACCCTGGGACCCTGGAGTTGCGAGGCAGCAACATTACAACCTGTAACACTATGCTGCCCTTGTTCTAGCAAACATGATTTTTATAATGAAAGATGTGCTGGAATGAGGTTTCAGGTTTACTTCCATGTTTGGTTTGCTTCGTACATCCTGCACATATTTACGCTCATTTAATGATCAAACTCAACACGACCTCGAGGAGACCATGTCTCAGCTTACAAGTGGGCCTGAAATTGAAATGTAGCCAAGACCTACATTTTGACTATTGCATTTGAGCATGAAATCCATAGAAGTTAGTGCTTACAGTTGAGCCACTTTTGGTCCAAAATATAGCAGGTCTAAAACTGAAATTAGCACAAGTATTAGATTTTAGATTAGATTAGATTAATTTTCGTTCCAGACCTCAAATGCTGTAAAATTCCTAAAGGAAATGCTTCACACTTTCCTTGCCATTGCTATAACAAACCTTTACCTAAACCATATTTGTCTTCCAAATGCCTGTGAATGGATTGTTACTAGAGAAATGTTGAACGTATTAAAATAGTCAGCACTATTTTAGCATGATGTTCGCTGCTGTTCTGGAAGATTAATCAGCAGCGCTGTGGTATAGGGTATATTTGTTGCGGTACTATTAGTGCTATTCTAGCAATCTGAAATCAGCATTAGCAGTACAGCAGAGATTGGACAAATAGAGGCTACTTGAACTGCAGTAACATTTAACAGGACTACATTTGACCTAGACTTTACCAATTAGGGTCTGAAATGCTGTTTTGAAGGAAGTAGGAACATTAACATTAAATAAAATGACCATGCCTTGTACATTAACAAGATTTTTTTTTCTTTGAGTAGGTTTTAGGAGGATGCAATTCATTGTGTTTAAAAAAAACAAACTGTCATTCGAGGATGGGTTTAGTTTTGAAGAGTCTGTTGTTTCACACTGAAAGTGGGAGGGAGAGAAACTGATGGAGGGAGGAGATGAAAAGCAAGGTCATTGTTCATACTCCAGACCACAGTCTCCTGCTAAAATGGAGCGTAAACCCCAGTGGTGTTCGGGCTTGCCGAGTCGATGGTAAACACAAGGTCTGGAAATGTGTGTTTAGGCAGCGGAGTTGTGTTTTCATATTAAACGAGTGCTGGGAGCTTCTTGGGCTGAGCTTTATAAATATCTAATGCAGTGAGCACTATTAACAGCTGTGTTATGTTGTGCCAGCAGCCGAGAGTGTGTGTGTGGAGATGTACTGTACCCTCCGCCCATCTGATCACACCACTGCCACACTCATCTGCTCTCTCTCTCTCTCTCTCTCTCTCTCTCTCTTTCTCTTTAACACACACACACACACTTTCTCTCTCTCTCTGTCTCTGCATTACTGAGCCTACAGTTTTTATTGAGTTGACTCACGGAAGTTTTTTTGACCAAACTTTTCTTTATTGCATCGAGGAAAATGATTTGATTTAGGAACACTAACTTGGTGGTTCTCTTTCTCTTCGAGGGAGTCGCAACACTGGGCCACTCGCATTAACTTGGAGTGTAGAAGAGAAAATGACTGAACTCTGGTTTTTCTAGGTAATTTTTCTAGTTTGGGGAAAAAAAAATTATATTTACAGTTTTCCCCTAGAGCTACAAAGCTCATGTAGCTAACAACTAGTGGAAGCCTATTTCTTAAAAACATCTTTTCCATAAATACATTCGCAATCTTCGTATACTTGCATCAAACATTTTTAAGCACCACATTTTCGTCTCTTAAATAAAAATATTGAGTCAATATTTACAAATTCAAGTTTTATCATACATTTCTGTCTTCGCACTGTGAGAGGAGTGGAAACTGTGTGGAGCCTAGGGTAAACCAGCGTTAAGGGTGGGGGGGAAAAAAAAAAGCTGATTCTGGTATTCCAAGATGGCCAACCCCACATTGTTACAGCATTTAGCCACAAGGTGAACGTTTGTTCATGTTTATAGGCTGTGTCCTAAACCACATCAATGAGTTAGGGTGGTATTGCTGTAGAACTGGATGTGTTGTGATGCAGAAATTCACAGAAAAAAAGATTTTGGGTAGGAGAGGCTTTACTTGTTAGATGCATTAGTCTAGTAGATAAAAAAAGTTAGACACCAAACATGTCTTAACTGTTTGGTTTAAATTATATTTAACTGTTCTTCATAGAGCCCTGAGCAGAGTGAGTGAAGGTCAGATCTAAGTAATCTCTCCAGCCTTGGCTAAATTAATCCCTTATAAAGGAGTGTGTCATATCACACAGACCCTCCTCTCCAAACTGGCACATTCTCTTTTTATGTGCTTTGAGTAAATATTGACTGAGTATTATTTGCACACTCTTGTTAATTCAGCTTTTAATTGATTCTCAGATATTAATGCCTGCAGCATTGTGTCACTCTAAATTCAACATTTGCAGACTTTTATTTTCGACCTGCCTGGAGCTGCTAACTTTTTGTGTTAATATGTGAAAACACAAACAGGCTGATGTTGCTGAGTTGATGTGTTATATATTTCCAGAATGTTCTGGAAGTCCTGGCCCAACATATAATATGAGCAAGTCAAGATATACTGTTTCATCAATTCATCAAAGGAGGTGCGGCCTCTGTGTTCACCTTAAAGAGGGAGGTGTGGCCTCTGTATCTGCTCCATTGAAGGAGGTATGGCCTCTGTGTTCATCTTAAAGAGGGAGGTGTGGCCTCTGTATCTGCCCCAGTGTAGGAAGTGTGGCCTCTGTGTTCATCTGAAAGAGGAAGGTGTGGCCTCTGTATCTGCCCCAGTGTAGGAAGTGTGGCCTCTGTTTTCATCTGAAAGAGGAAAGTGTGGCCATTGTATCTGTCCTAGTAAAGGTGTGGCCTTTGTGTCAGTGAAGGAGGTGCGAGGTGTGCCCGTCAGTCTTAGTAAAGCAATTGTGTCCTCTGTATGCATCCCAGTGAAAGAGGTGTGGCCTCTGTGTTAGTCTCAGAGAATTAGGTGTGGCCTCTGTCAGTTTCATTGAAGATGTGGTCCCTGTGTTTGTATTAGAGAAGGAGGGGTGGCCTCAGTCAGTCCCAGTGAAGGAGATGTGACCTCTGCGTGAATCTCAGTGAAGGCGTGGCCTCTGTGTCAGTCCAAGTGAAGGAGGTGTGGCTTCTATATCAGTCTTAGTAAAGGAGGCGTGTCCTCTGTGCCTGTCAGTCTCTGTAGGAGTGTAGTTTTCCAGATCTGAAAGCTAAAAGTCTGTTTTGCACAGAACTGAATCACACTGAAACCTTGGGTTGCTTAAAATGTATCTTTAAAACATCAGATCACCAATCACGTCTTGGAGATACACACTCCTGTCTGCCAGAGTTCAGGGTCGTGGGTGGATGTTGTGTGAGCTGTAGTCTGATTCCGGTTTCTCAGAGGCTGGTTCGTGTGTTTAACCTGCATAACAGTGGCACCCGGGGGGTTTGGCCGAGGGCTCTCAGCTGTGCGATCAGCCGCTTGTTGTGGAAATGGTTTTGATAAATAATAAAGCAGGTAATAACTAGCTGGTGGTGAGGGCACACACCTCGCCATGAGAGCGATCAGATGTGGATAATGAGTGAACAGGGTTGCGTTTGCAGCATCCATTATTAAACCTCCACCTTCACACACTCTCTCTCTCTCTCTCCCCCTCTTTATCTCTGTCTCTTCCTTCCTCCATTTTTATCTTTCTCTCTCTCTCTCTCTCTCTCTCTCTCTCTCTCTGACAGCTGAGACAGGCCTATACACTTCTCTGGTTTTTCACTGGAGGAGTCAGGTGCATTTTAATATAACAAGTGTGTATGTTTAATTAGGAATGGGCCATTTTGTTTTCTTCAACAAAAAAAATGAAAAACTCAGATATTTTGGTTAAATGCTATATTTATTATTTAGAATGTCATGTACTTTACACTTTAATATTCAGTACGTCTTTTCCACCAGAATGTGACTGGAAGCTGTAGTCATGACTAGTAGTCATGATATTCTGCTAAAATGAGAAATATCCTTAAAAGCACGATTAGTAACTCACACACACACAAACGTGCGCATTCATTCAGAGAGAGTTAGTTATTTCGACAGTAACAATGTACCATGTAAAACTGTTCTGTGAACATAAATATGATTGTTTAATAATCAAAAATTCTCAAGCTTGCTGCTAATGCTGTGATTTGTTTCTTAAATTTGTCTCTTCAACTGTTATTGTGCACTGTTACTGTTTTTCCATTGGTTGACTTCCTTCACCTGGATAACATGGCACTTGTTGCTGTGTTACTAAGGATGAGAGAAAGGAAGCATGCAGGATGCCATGTTTGCGAGTTGGTATTGTTGAAAGAAACTAAAAGTTTATATTTGTAATATTCAGAAATGGCTCATCTTGTCACCGCCTCACAGCTCCAGGAATCCGCCCCAAAACAGCGAGTGGATTGGTGATTCTAAATTGGCCCTGTGTGTGTGTGTGTGTGTGTGTGTGTGTGAAATGGGAGGCCAGGTTGCCGGCTCATTAGTTACTCAGAGAGGAGGACACAGGATGGTGAGAGCGCTAATGTGTGGACATTTGTGAAAGAGACGCATTACCTACTCCCTTTCCCCTCCATCATCCTCCTGTCTGTCTTCCTCTGTCCCCACTTCATTCAGCTCCACCTGTCTCTCTCTCTACTTTTCTGTCTCTGTCTCTCATGCCATCTCTGTTGCTCTTTGTCTCACTCTCTTTCTCTCTCTCTCATTGTTTGCTATGCTGTTGTGTTGTAGGCAGCGAATCTTTGCCCTGACGGGTTGCCAGTAACTCAAAGACTCCCTCACCCACTGTCATGCTAATGGCACCGCAGAGCTACTTACACCCAACATGGCTCTCTTTTCTCTCAACTAAGTGTCAGTCCACCATTTCCAGTGTTTTGTGTGTGTGTGTGAGAATGTATTGCATGTAATAAACAAATCTGGTGTAAAGCTTGCATCTTCTCAGGTTCCCCCCTTCACCTGGTGCAGTGTCTTTCCATCAAGGGTATTTTTCTACATTTTCATCTTCCCTCTCTCCTCCTTTTCTGTATCTGCTGTTTGAGCGAGAGAGATCCATGAATATTAATGTAGCTGCTGAAATTGATTCAGAACGATGCAGAAGTGATTGTTCTCTCAGCTTCTCTCCCCTCACCTAAACACCCCTCAGAGTTCCCTAAACGGTAAAGCAAGCCTCACTAATGTTTTAGTGCTTTTGAAACAACTTGGATCCAAATCAGAACTGTTGTCCACCGTGAGGCTCTAATGCTGGTTTGTGGAACCACTCAACCGTCACACATTCCCACTGGTGTAACTGGTGAACCATTACATCATCAAAAGGGATGGAAATGTTCTTTTGCTTTGAAAACATCTTTAATCATTCAGATTAAAATCCTAGAGAATGCACACAATCATTAGGACTGTATGTTAAATGTTTTATCTAGGAAAAAATCCTTGTTGCACCTTTTGGATTTTTACTCCAATTTGGTCTTGGTCCCTTTGAGAGGCCATTTATTTATTTTTGTTATTTGGAATTTAACCCCATTTTCTTTCATTCATTCATTCATTTCTGTATTTACGCATTTAATCTGATTTTCTCCCAGTTTGATCTTTTTTTAATATTTTTACCCCATTTTATCCCAATTTCACCCAGTTGCAATAGTGGTACCAGCCAAAGAGGGTAAAGTCAAATGTCCTTCCACTGAGACATACGAAGCCACCACATCTTGTCAAATCAATGCAATGTCACAGGGTAGCGTAACACTCGGATTATAATACACTTTTTCAAATTTGTCCTTTTAACTACAGCAAACAAAACAGGAAAGAGGAAAAGCAGAGAAAATCGTGTTCTGCAGCAGTATGGATTTTTACAGGAGTGTAGACGCTACTTAAGCCTTCACTCTGAGCAAATGTTTACTGTCTACAGATCTATCCGATCTAACCGATCCGTTTAATTCTCGACCTTCCCCATCGTGTTCGTCAGCTGAAGGTGTGTTTCTCTGTGGTTCTGTCAGATCTCACACACCAGAGAATTACAGCTGTGTTGGTGAGGTGGGCGCCTGTGTTCAGTTGAGCTCTCTGCAGATCACAGAGCCGCTTTGATAAGTGGCGGCTGGGAGAGTGGAGCTCTGTGTGTGTGTGTGTGTGTTTGTAAGAGTGAGTGAGTGAGTGAATAAGAGAGAGAGGGAGAAATGTGGAGGCTTTTATGTATCTTCACAGGAGTTATGACTTCCTTTAGGACTTACCTCGACTCCTCAACCCATGTTTCAGTGTTTGTCTGTGTCCCTGTTTTCCAACGCTTACTTCTCTCCTGTGTTTCCCAGACAGTATATATTTATATTTTCTGCTCTAACAAATGCAGATACTTGGACTCTAAAGCCACATGTATGTTATAATCTGGGATTTAGCCTAAGTGTAATGTGCCTATTTGTTTCTATAGATATATTATGTAAATGTTTAACTTGCGATACTTTGCAGATTGTGCACTTCAACCTTTGTCATGCTCGTAGACAAAAACAGTTGTTGTGGCAAGCAGATGTCACCAACTTGAACCTTTAAACCTACTTTCTTAAGGCCTCATGCAGAGACAACATTATGCAGAGACTTTGTTCGTCATGTCCCACACATTTTCGCTGGCTAAACCCTGCAGGAAAAACATGCTACATAGCCAAACCTGTGAATATTCATTCCATACAAACAAACGAGTGTCAAGGCTGATTTATTCCAACATGAATGGCTTTCAGGATTGAAGATTTCTTGCTGTAGTCATGGAAATTGTCATAACATTTTAATAGTGCCACTTGGAGCACTCGTACACGACGGCCTATCTGAAACCACAGAAAGTATGCGCTTTTGTAAGCTCATGAGGGTAATTCAATCTTCATGCAGCCCTTGTAGATGTTGCGTTTAACGCAGCAAGATGTTCTAACTGACATGCTAGCATAAAGTATGCTAGCGAACATGAAAATAATACAACATTAATTGTTGAGTGGAGTATTAAATTAAAAAGCCCGTTTATGTCACTTTTTTACCTCACAAATTTGTGTCATGATTCCATTAGAGTTTTTGTTTTGGTTCCCTATTTTGTTCCCACCCTCATCTTCTGATTGGTTCCTCTTACCTGAATGTGTGCACCTATTCCTAGTTTCTCCTTAATCATTCTCTTCTGTTTCTTTGTGGCTTTTGTGAAGTCTTGTCAAGTTTTTGAGTGTTGCTTCTAGTTTTAGGTTCTTCCTAATTTGACCCTGGTCAGTTTCTTTGTTTATAATTATAAATTAACCATGTATTAAACTTGTCTGCTTGTGTTCTAGGGATTTTATTTTATTATTCAGATATGTTGTTAATGAACAGATATTCAGTTAAATGTTAGGAGAGGAGAGAAAGCATATATAATATGGTGTACACGGGTGTCATTTTCCCCCTGCAATTAAACGTGTCTCCTGTCAGTGATGGTGAGTTATAATGGAAAAAAGTGTGCAGCAAAATCTTTAGTGAATGTCAGCCAAGTCTGTAGCTGTGCTATGCCCTCTGTCACTGGATAATTTTCAAACCAAAATTTAAATGAACTCATAATAGGTCAATAAATAACTCTTAAGGTCACTACAGACATTTCTGTAGATAAACCAGTGAATAAAAAACAGAAGTGAAGCTCCATGCTAAAGCAGTAGAACAGTCATGATGTTAACTTGAGTGAGTTAGGTCATTTGGCTTAGCTCACCAATAGGTGTTGACTCTCTTTGGCTCCCAAATGATGCACTGCCTGTTATTCTTTCTAAAGCAGGTGATTCTTCTTTGCCTAACTGTGTGAAACTATGAATTTTTACCTTCTATTCAACAAAATAATGTTATGTTGTGTTTTATAAAATATAAAATGTTAAATACTTTTAAAATCAGCAAGCTTCTTAAAAGCTGCACACACTTGTCTTCAATTTTATTTAGCAGTTATTGTATTCAGAACTATCTTTGATGCATCTTGTCATATAATTGCTGTTATATTTGATGCACAGTTACACATATATATGTGATATGTATATATATATAGTTTTAATCATCTGGGAGACCTGATTGTGATCTAAACTTGGCACAGCTATCGAGAACAATTATCACGCACAAAAACTGTACGGGAGAAAAAAAGGCAGCTTTCTCATCCTGCTTTGTACGTGTCGTCATTTACACAGTTCTTCTCTGCAGAAAAATAATTGTGTAAATCACATCAGAAGAATTGTGCGTTCTATTCATCAGTTTGTGCACACATAATTAGCACCGTTTGGGATCTTAGTAAATCTTAGTAAATCAGAGGTGATGTCTCTTCCTCGGTTCATCCTCCATCTCTCCACATGTTCCTGCATTTGCCCTCTGTGATCTCTCTGTCTCTGCTGTTTGGGTGACCCTTTTTCTCCTCGACCCTCAGGGGACTCTCATGCTCTTTCCTATCCCTCTGTGTTCTGAGGATTCTCTTTCTCTCATTCTAGTCTCGAAGGAGTGCGCTCTGCGATCCCTCTCTTCTCCCCTCTATCCATCAAACCACTCCGTTGCGTCATCCCTCCCACATTAACATCTCTCAAATGCCATTTTTCTCTGGCTTCTTTTTTTCTTCTTACACTTTTGTTCCTTGTCTTCTGACCCAAACTGAGCCTCACCTCTCTCTCTGGAGTCCCTCTCTCCATCTCTCCTCTGTCTGTCTTCTTGTGTATTTGGGCTTACAGTGGCACATCCCCAGTGAAAAGTCCCCAAAAAACATTGGCCTGGGAGTGATCGCACGCATGCGCACGCACATTGTACATACACACTTCTCACTCTTTGTGTTTCCTTTGTGTTCAATCAAAATGCTAATGGCACAGATATGATTGTGGCTCTCGTTGATAAGAGGAGAATGATAGTGTCTCGGATATGGGCAGCGCGTGACGGCGAATGCCTCACTCCGCAATTCAATTATTTCTAATTACAATGGCGGTAATAAAAGAGAACAAATTGCTTAATGATGACTGTTTCTCCAGCAACAGCGCATGCCGGCGCACACACTCTTGGGCTTCCTCATGACTTTTAACCGTAATTAGAGCCATCCCTGGTTTTGTTTTTTGTTTTTTCGGCCTCTGGATTTGTTTGTTTATGCCCCCACTTGGCTGTTGGAGCAATCCGTACACTTTTCACATGCTTACATGTATGGCTCGTCTCCCATGGGCCTCTATTGTTTCATGCTTGAATAAACTGTGTGTGTGCGTGCGCGTGCACCCTACATCTGAGTGTTTGTGGGTGTAATTGCTCCAGGATTGTCTGCAAGTGAAGTGTTGGGGGGAAAAGCGTCTGTCTTCCAATTTGTCAGGGTTTCTTCTTCGCGGTGCTCCAGTGTACTGTGGGTGGAGGGGGAATTAATAGGCTGTGTTTTATTTTCAACATGTCGGTCTTCCTGGCCACTTCTCCAGCTTATTAACCCATCCTGGCTGATAGCTAGCCGAAAGCGCTTACTATGCACAGCGTGTATACACTCCTTCATATGCTAGGAAGAGGAATCTGCTCTTCTTATTGATGGATACGCATCTGTTAGGGGTGCAGCGATACACTAGTGTGACAGGATGATGAATCAATCTCTCTCTCTCACACACACACACACACACACACACACGCACACACACACACACACACACCCACACACCATGGTACACAAATTAGACATCAGTACAAAATATATACAGTAGAGATGTAACGCAATGCCATTATCTGTATCTGTGTCATGCTCCAAATATCCATATCAGTATTTGGATTTAAACGCAAAGACAGTGTGGTCTAAACAGGAAACACAAGGAAAGATTCTCAGATGTAGAATTATCAGCAGTGTCAGTATGGTATGGGAATTCTGTGGGACTAGTAGAGTAATTTAAAATGCCACACTACCCTGACTAGGCACTTACAGGCAGGATGAATGAATGAACTCTGTAAAGTCACCATGCAGCTCCGCATGTTTGGTAATGAATATGGACTTTCTTTGTTCTGCGAGCTTCATATCTGACCACACACTTGCACACTTGCCCACATGTTGCATCTCACAGGATCCCAGTCCCGAATTTTATGTTCAGCTACCTGTTACAGCAGGTAACAATGAAGATGGTCAGAGTATACTGATGTAATCTATCAGTATAATGATGTCATACCATCAAGCCCACCAAATGTTAATAGCTGTTACTCACAAGCGTTCTGCCGATTGGATATTCAGGAAAGCATTTACATCACCATAGCAACCACTGGAACGTTTTCTACTGTGTTCTTTCTTGCTGGAAATTCATCTCAGTCATTGGTAAATCAGTTTCACTTTGTCATGTTCAGTCTTGTTTGATGTCCTGGTTGCGATGTCCATCAAGCAGGGTGGTGTTGTGATGTCACAGTAGTGTGTAAGTGCACTGGCTGAGGAAAACCTTGCAGCAGTGTATCAAAGTGTATAAATGCTTGGGAGTGCAATTGTTCCTACTCTCAGTTGAAAAGTTTCTAAACCCCCCCACCCCCACCCCACCCCCAACCCCACAACTGCACTGTTCAATTTAGTTGCTACATTTGAGTGTGTGCGCGAGTCCGGGTGGGAGGCTGCACCTAACTGGCAGCAGCTTGAATGAATGGAACAGAGGTGTGACATTGTGTTAATGTGTTTTTCCTTTAAACGCTGTTCTATCGAGTGCCAGAGCAGCAGGTTAATAAGAACTCACCTCCCAGGTGACACGGGGGGCAGGGGGAGAAGAGAGAGAGAGAGAGAGAGAGAGAGAGAGAGAGAGAGAGAGAGAGAGAGAGATGGGAAAGAGAGGGAGATGAGAGAGCCATGATCAGGAGAAACAAATGATGGCCAGAGAGCTTGAGAAAGTGAAGGTAGAAAAGGTGAGAGTTGAAAACACTAAGGTGAGTAACACTATGAAGGTGAGGAAGAGCAGTGTTTGGCCTGCTCAGGAGAAGATAGGAGAAGTATCTAAGTAATGACCCTAAGAATATCAAGGCACTTTTGGAGAACAGTGATCAGAGAAGGATCTGGTTTATATTTAATTCCACTGATCAGCTCAACACTCAAAATTCCCCATTTCCCACTACTATCAAATTTCCCAAATTCCCATTGTACCCCTATTCCCATCCTTTTATCAGTTCTCATTCCTCTTCACTTTCTATCATTACCTAAGCCCTGTTGCTCTCAAATTATCATGTTTATCTTCCTGCCTTGTTGTTGTCCAATTCCCAAGAAAAGCGTTCAACTTCCAAATTCTGGTGTCCATATACGGTCATTCCCCAATTCCTATTCCTCATCAATCCCTACCATTCCCAGATTCCTCTTCTCCAATTCCAAAAATCTTTGAATTCCCTTCATGTTTCCAAGTCATTTTGTTCCCCAGTTGTCATTGTTCTTCATATTCAGTCATATTTAAATCTAATTATTTTGTAATTTTCATAATTTTCAAATTCTCACTTTTTCCCCTTAATCTCATTGTTCCCTGACTCTTGTCCTCCAATTTCCATCTTTCTTCAGTTTCTGTTGTTCCCTGATTCTCATCAGTCCTGAAATTTTCTCAAATTCTCATCATTCTCTAATTCCAGTTTCCATTTCAAGTTTTTCCCAGCTCCTATAGTTTGCCAGTTTCCTTCATTCCTCAGTTTGTTTTTCCTTAATTTCTACCACTTTGTTCCTATAACTCCCAAAATTCCAGTATGCATAAGCAAGCATAAACATTGTCAGCTGACTGGGAAATAGAACCAAGAACCCAGAGGAAGTGTTGTCCATCTCCAGCTTTCACTTTCTCCACTTAAAGAAGGTGAGGGAAACTGGTCATGTACCTTCCTCTCTCTCTCTCTTTCTCCAGCACTGCCATTTCAGCCCTTTCTCTATGACAGATAAGCTCCAGGGGGAGTTGAGAGGAGAAAATGGCTTCTTTCAGCCTTCAGATTTCATTTCAGTCCTTTTTTATCTCTAGAGGACAATGTCAGCTGAAGGCCTTATCGGAGCAGGCCCGAGGCCCCTATGCTGTCCACTCTCCCCACACAGAGACACATACACACTCAGCACATAGGTCCATGGCATATATTTATGTCCACTGGAGAAGGTGGACTGACTCAAGACCAGCCCATTGTGTGGTTGACATGGAGGAACGAATCCAGCTCACACACACTAACACTCGCACTGTCCCTCTCACACACTGTCTCACCCACACATACTCTCCCTTTGTGTGTAGAGTTCTCGTGTGTACCAAAGATGTACTCCTTTTTGATCTCCCCAATTTTTACGACTCCCTTCGTGGCTGATAAGTAGGGTACACACCCTCTGTCCTAACACACACACACACACACACACACACACACGGCTGATGGAGAGCTGTCAGACATTCATTCCATAGAATGCACACTCTCCGGACATAGTCACCACTGACTGTGGATGTGTGTGTGCAAGAGTGATAAACATTGCATTTCCCACAACCCTGAACAGACTCTATAAACAGGCTCCATTGGAGGTCCACTATATGTGCTGTAATGCTCATCACACTGGAGTTTCTCCGGCTGTGTGAATGAGACTAGGGTAGATGAGCTGCCCACAACTGCCCCCTCAGGACTACCTGTAAGAGACATAGCCACGATCACCAGAATGCTTGAGCATCTTAGCGCTTACCTTAGCTGCCCTCTGTGCACAGGATGGATGGATTTATTACAACTGTTAATCTCCTCCTGGGAATCTCCTACACAGTCTGGAGACAGAAAATGAGCAGGAAATAAAAGCGGGGTCAGCTGGCGTTAGAAGTGTGCACTGTGTTGTTAGTGGGTAGTGTTGCTGCCTTGCAGCTTCAGGATCCCCGGTTTGATCCTGAGTTAAGGTTACTGTCTGTGTGGAGTTCTGCATGTTCTCCCTGTATCCATGTGGGTTTCCTCCAGGTTCTCTGGTTTCCTCCCATTGTCCAAAAACATACCAGTAGGTGGACTGGCCCCTAGTTATGAATGAGTGTGTGAATGTGTTTGTATGGTGTCCTGCAATAGACTGGCATCAAATCCATGGTGTATTCTGGTCTCACACCCAGTGTTCCCAGGATAGGCTCCAGATCCACCGCCACCCTGACCAGAAATAAAGCTCTTACTGAAGATGAATGAAAGATGTATTTCTAGTGTGGTAGGTGGCATTTTGAGAAGGCTACAGTTATACAAGGTTTTGAAAGGGCGTCATGCATCTCAGCCCAAATGAAATTCTGTCAAGTGTATAATACACTGAAAAATGATAAACACAGTAATTTTGTTCATTTTGATTCAACAAAAATTAAATTTACAAGACTCTTCTGTAAATGTAGTGGGTCATTTAAAACATGTTTGGTGTCCAGTGTTTGGTGCTTTAGTTTAAAGTCTGATGAAGCTACCAAGTAACAGAAATCAATCTTACCCAAAATATTTTCCAATAATATCCCCAAATTAATTTTAGGATATTATTGGAAAAGTTTTTTTGGTAAGAATGATTCCCCTATTTTTTTTTTTTTTTTTTTTATAAAAGAAATTGCTTAATATATGGCCACCTCCATATTGGAACTGTTAGTGTTCAGCTACACAGTGAAGTTTTGTTCATGTTTACAGATAACACAAAGTCCCAGTGTGTCCTAAACAACATCTGTGTGATGTCACTGAAGATCTGGACATGGGTAAAGGTACATATATATTTAAGGAAATTATTTTAATGAGACTTCCATCACTTCCCTTGTAGCTCCAACACTAAACTAAAGAAGCAAACTTTGAACATCAATCATGCCTTGGCTTGAAAAGCAGATTCGAGTCCGCTACATATTTATACGTAGATTTACAAACCTAGATCTGATTTGAATCAAAAAAGAAAACAGTTCAATATTCAAATCAAATCAATACAAATCAATATTCCTTTTGAAAATGCACGATACACTCACCGGTTTGCCGACAAACATGAAGCGTTAGGAGCTCTGTTCCATTCTATTCTACTCATTATATGTTAAATTTAACTGAACTGAATCATATTGAATTGGGTCTGTATTGAATCAATATTGAACTGAGGTGAATCGAATCGTTTAACTGTTCGTTTTTTTTTTTTGTGTCATATGCTGTGTGTTGAGATGTGTATCATATCGTCTGAAAGAGGGATTGAGTACTTCACAATAAGTGGGAACACTGTAACTTTGTGATAATGTTGTAAAACAATGATAAAATGTCAGGTAATTGGCAGTATTTTAAAATGAAATATCAGAATATGACTAGTTGGGAGTGATGTGTAAAACAGAAAGGAAAAGAGAAAAAGGCATAAAGATTATAATCCAGCTGTCTGGGTGTTGACGCTAATAGAGGACTCCTTTTCTCTGTCTCTTTTTCTCTTTCTCGCTCTCTCTCTCTCTCAGTAATCACGCTTCCAGTACTTGCAAAATTGTCTTCATTGTTTCCGAGCGGAGCTTCTTTCATTCTGTCACTTTCAATCAGCGACAATATAAAGGCTTTGACTGTCAGCTGCATCCCACAAGCCCGTTTCCATACAGGGAGACAAGCCAGACCCTGCGTTAATGCTACGCCGCTTAGCTCTCGCACAGAGTAACGGCTCAATCAGAGAAGATGAGAGACTGCATTTTTACACAAGTAGATTAGCGAGAGTAGAAATATTTAAGGAATCAACAACAGGCAGAATAGCAGGAGAAAACAAATGCAATGTGTTGCAAGATATTTTGTACTTGGCTTCCTAAAATGTCACCTTAATGTGATTTAAGGTTTCAGCTGTTCAATGTCTCCAGTTGGGTGGTGGGATCACAATCTACACAAGAAACCAATATGCGGTTTTATGAAATACCTTAGTGTCGATTTAATATCCCGCTCACCTATAAATCACAATTTATATCAGCATATGTATTAGGACTGCTCTATCTGAGAGGCTGCAGCTCATTTGAGGCAGAATTTTGCTCACATTGTAGCTTTATAAGCCTGAGTGATAGATGGGGATATGTGTGAGATCAGACATGCCCTGCTAGGTGTGTGTGTGTGTGTGTGTGTGTGCGCGCACGTTGAAGACCAGATGCTCATAAAGCAACACAGATATGGATTTACTTTTGCACCAAAGACGTGACTGTACCAGCGTATTTCACATGGACACAATGTTCTGCTGTCTTACACGAACAGTATCAACATACGTCATATGGAGATTTCGTCTGCCATCTCATGCACATGGCAGCTCAGTGAACCCCAAGGATGACAGGCATTAATACAGTAATTTAAATGTCTGTATAGACTACAGTGTATTGTGGGTGATAGCAGGTAGAAGGATTCTCTGGGCCAGACTGAGTTTCTGTCTCTCCACCCAGCAGTTTCTTCCTTCTACCTGTGGTGCTGTGCCAGCTGTGATGGGCTTTATTTTTTCACATACACTTAAGAGTCACTGAAGGAAGACAGTGTTAAAGATGTGATGAAAGAAGAAAGCGTTAATCCTGTTAGCGGTTGTTTGCTTTCAGGTTATCCGCTGTTGAATGACTGGCTGCTTCAGACACACTCCTTTAGAAAGGAGGAATATCCACACATTCAGTGTTGTAATAATAATCTTTATTTATTCAATTTGAGATCTCCTTCAGAATGGAATTACTATGAATCATGACAAGTTTAACAAAATACACTGGTCAACCATAACATTAAAACCACCTGCCTAATATTGTGTAGGTCCCCCTTGTGCTGCTGTGGCAGGCCTCATTATCTTGCTGAAAGAGGCCACTGCCTTTAGGGAATACTGTTGCCATGAAGGGGTGTACTTGGTCTGCAACAATGTTTAGGTTGGTGGTACGTGTTAAAGTAACATCCACATGAATGCCAAGACTCAAGGTTTCCCAGCAGAACATTGCCCAGAGCATCACAATGCCTTTCGACGGTGGACAGGGGTCAGCATGAGCACTCTGATCGGTCTGCAGCTTCGCAGCCCCATGCGCAGCAAGCTGCTATGCACTGTGTGCTCTGACACCTTTCTATCATAGCCAGCATTAACTTTTTCAGCAATTTGTGCTACAGTAACTCTTCTGTTGGATTGGACCAGACAGGCTGGCTTTCACTCCCCACGTGCATCAATGATGCTTGGGCGCCCATGACCTTGTCGCCGGTTCACCGGTTGTTCTTCCTTGGACCATTTTGGTAGGCACTATACACTGCATAGTTTTGGGGGGAACACCCCAAAAGACCTGCGGTTTTGGAGACAACTCTGACCCAGTTGTCTAGCCATCACAATTTGGCCCTTGTCAAAGCCGCTCAGATCCTTACGCTTGCCCATTTTTCCTGCTTCCAACACATCAACTTCAAGAACTGACTGTTCACTTGCTGCCTAATATATCCCACCCCTTGACAGGTGCCATTGTAACGAGATAATCAGTGTTATTCATGTCACCTGTCAGTGGTTTTAATGTTATGGCTGATCGGTGGAAGTCATAAGACTAAATCTTGTTTTAGAATGTGTGATTTCAGTGGTCTTGTAAGATTAGTACTCATCACAGTTCAAGATGCAGACTGTGTGATAACCTATGTTCTCCATGTCAAATTAAACGATGATCCTCTAACGATAGACCAGCGATTAAAGAAAATTACTACGTTCTGCATACATCATCAGTCAGCGTGATCTGTAGATTTGCTCATGCAGAAAACGGACTTGCATAAACACAAATATTCTTCAGTGTGAGTTAGAGGTAATGAGATTTGGCTTAAAGGTTAAACAAGTATCTTTTAATCTGGATTTAAAAACACTTACTGAGCTATAGAAAGGCTATTCCACAATTTCATGTGAGGAGTTCAAATAAAATAAATGCACATTAAGCACTCCCCTAACAATAAACGTGATATATTGAATGCGAGTTTAAAACTGTGTACAAAGTGCTCCACAGTAACCAATAAAGTACTAAGAGAATATTAACTAATAAATAAAAAGAAAGCACAGTAAAGTCTACTGAAAAAAGAAGCAGCTAGTTAAATGCCATATTTGATAAGTTTTACTCACTTTAGTTGGGCTACTAGGTCTTACAGGAGCAGAGGTCATCTACAACTATATATATATGTATATATATGTGTGTGTATATATATATATATATATATATATATATATATATATATATATATATTTGTATATATATATATATATATATGGTTGTATATATATATATATATATATATATATATATATAATATTTTTTTTATTTTTTTAAAACAGTAGGGGTGAGAGAGCTGTTCAGCAAGAAAATATCAGTGTTTGGGGCCTGAGAAATAGGCAGTTATACTAGGATGGCAGATATAATACTGTTCTTTGATCTACATGATCTAGATGGAGCATAACTAACACACATTTTCAATATAGCTACACAATTAAGGCAAAAAAAAAAAAGAATAAAAAAATTGAGAAATCAGGTCTGTGCAACAGCAGTAAAAAGATTTAAGGGCCAGTGTAGCATTCTGAACTCATTGCAAATTTGTAATAGAGCCCCTGGGTCAGCCAGATAATAGAATAATCCCATCTAGCTGACAAAAGCATGTATGTATTTCCCACTAGCAGGAATGCAGTGTGTGTCACAGACTTTAGAGAATTGTGCGCAGTACTGATGTGGTTCTTAATATGTTTATACTGAAATATATGTTAAGAAGTTAGTGGTTGTGTGTCATGCTAATTTTACATTGCTAGCACAGTGACAATGGTGTTTAATAGGAGAAAAAATTTCAGCACTCACAAACATAAGTGATAAGGTTTTGCTGCTACCTTCTAAAAACAATTTAGGGCTTCTTTACTCACTCACCATTTTCCAGCCATGTTCGACACCATATTAATGAGAAAAACAGCATAAAAGTAGCGGATCAAATGCTGAACTCAGAGTCCCAGATTGCAATGCAGCTATACATTGTTGAGTTACGGCAGAGACTTGGCTCGGCCAGTTAGCGATCCACGAGGATGTTGATGGTGGCTTAGCATGAAAGCTTTGGAAGCTGATCTGTTTAAACAGTGTGCATAGATGAGGAGGTGAGAGAGCTGGACAGACTAAAGGACTAAAGTATCACTGCATCACTCACAAGAAAGAGATGAAGCGATAGCTAAATCCCACTTCACCACTATCAGCACAGCATTGTCGGTAATGTAGGAAACAGTTAACCACAGTGAAAATAATGCAACATGTCGATGAAAGATGTTTAAACCTTAAAAAAGTTAGCTCAAAATCTCATAAAATAAATCTTGGATACTAGTGAAGATCACATGTTAATTAAAAGGATTAATATGAAGTGGATTTTTCCCTTAAAGCTGAGATCACATTTTTTAAAGACTAGGAATGCTGGTGCTGAAGACCTGTAGCTTGTTGTTATTTGGTGAAAAGATTTCTTCTACTTATTTTATACCAGCTTGTGGCTATATAAATGGATTAAATAAAAAAAAAAAAAAAAGGCACCAAGAATGGAGTCCTGGGGAATGCCTCATAGAATTGAATCATAGCTTGGTAACATAAGTACACAGTGCTACATAGTATTTACAACTGCTTAGGTAGGATCTGAACCACTGTAAGAATTTGCTGAGGGCTAATCCTGTTCTGCAACAAAAGTATGATCACATGTTCAACTTTGAGATCTAAGAGCACTGAGATCTTAGAGAATCATAACAGACACTTTACCCAAGGTGCTGTCATCTCATCATGGGGGCGGAGGCGTCATTGAAGGGGCTACACCCATCAGGATAGAAATATTTCATTAGAGAGCTTTGGATTGATTTACAGTGACGTGTAACTCTAAAGGGACAAGTGAGCCCAAACAATGTATGCAAAAATAAGTGCCCCTACAGCAATACTTTGTCATCAGTCTGTAGGTATAGTTATGAGGAGTCCATTGATAACCATTTGGACGTCTGCTGATAAAGTGAAAATTTGGGGTCAGAAACGTCACTCATCGTTTAATTCTCATGTCTATCCCTTTTCCTCTTTTTTCCTCACTCCTTCAGCTGTCTCATTGACTTTCACTCTCCTTACTGTCAGTGTGGCAGATACTGAAGGGTCAGACAGCAGCACATCACATCACACTCTCATCCCTCTCAACTCCTCTCCGCCGCAATATTTAATGCCGCTAATTATACGGGTTTGTAATTTACGTGCACTTCCCTCGCAAGCCTTAATTATTCACGTGGAATGAGTGTGTATCAGTGTGAATGAGGGCAGTTTTTTCAGCTTTGCTGTAATTAGCTCCTGATACTCAGTGTCACTAGCTCAAAAGCACCAATTTAGCCGCTTAAAGTGACAACGGAGCCTCGTCTGGCCGGCTGCTGGTGAGTGTTTTGAAGTGGCACGTGGCTGTCAGGGTGTGTGGTTTTTGAACGCCAAGTAATGGCCTTGTTATTAAATGCCTTCTGAAAAGTGCAAAATGAGTTGCATTAAGTCCAGGAGACAGCATCATTGCAGTGGAGCAGTTATCAGGTGTCACAGGAGAGTTAGCTTTTAGAATAACAGAAATGGGAAACTGTCATCACACACAGGGAGAGATGAGTGATGGAGTGATGTATCTTATGCTGGGTGTGTGTTTTGCCAGCAGGTATGAGCAAAAATACTGTTTGAAGGAAAAAAAAAAAAAGGCCAAACTGATATTCAGAATAGACGTTAATTTCCTCATAGCCACTTGGTAAGAACAGTGATGTCCTCTTCACAGAATCAGAGGGCAGGAGAAGTGTGTGTGTGTGTGTGTTTGGTGGGGGCCTAGGGTTGGGCGGTGGACAGCGTAGGGGCCTCGGGCTATTATTTATTAATAATAAATGACATGACACTGCCCCCCGAACTGCTTACTGACAGTTACAAAGCTCTGACACTGGAGACTCACTACATAAATGTTAAATACACCCTTCATTACAGAAAACATAACACTCCCCATGACTACCCACTTTTATTTAATCCTTTCATGGGAGCTTTTGCCGTACATGATAACGTATTTGAATGAGGACATTAATATAAGCACTTTTATTGAATTGCAGCCAGATCTACCTTCTGAACAGTCAGATTTGAGAATTGAGCCATGCTGTGGGGAAAGTGTAACTGATAGAAGTAATCTTTTAGCCATTAGTTTTTTTTATTTATTCATTTTTTTCATCAGGAATTCTTCATTTTTTTCAGTGATGAGTGAGTTTTGTCAGTATGATGGACAATCTGGAAAAACACAGTGTGTATCCACAGTTTACTTTGTCCTGAACATAGCACGGGCTCAGTGTAGTGCTGAAGGTGAGAAATGCAGCTGACCATTTGATCCGCTCACATCACTGACATTTAAAGCTGCCAATCTGCTGATGCTCAAAGGCAGCGCTGCGACTTAAAGAACAGCGAAAGGAACTCTGTGTCTCATGCATTTCTTTCTCTTTTTTCTCTCTTTCCAAGTGCTTTTAACCTCTTTTGCTCAAAATTGCAGCCATCATCATAACAGATGCAGAAATTCCTCCGGAGCTTAGAGGAATGCTCAGTGCTCAAGCGTCTGTATCACACTCTTACCAGATGATAAACTGATTAATCACCATCATTTGGGCAAAAATAATTTTACTATTTTAACCTTACTTAACCTTGAATTGAAAATGCTCCAATTTGAAGCAGATGAGTCTACATGAGTTTCTCCGATTGCTTCTTTGAAGATTTTCACATTTTTAATTTCTTATAAATTGGATGTAGAAAATAATGCGATTGTTTGTGAACCTTTGTGTGACCAAGTATATTTATCTTTGTGAGTGTGTCTTTGTGTCTGTGTCCATGTCTATCTTAAGTGTGTGTATGTGTTGTTTGTGTCCGATTGCGTGTGTGGCCGAGTATCTGTCTGATTGTGTGCGTCCTTTTGTGTTCAAATGTGTGGCTGTGTGTATATTTGTCCCTGATAGTGTGTGTTTGTTTGTTTGTTTGTGTCTGTGTGTATGTATGTATCTGAGAGTGTTTTTATGTGTATGAGTCCCAAGTGTGTCCTTGTGTATCCTTGTATGTCCGTATGTGTGTTCAGTTCTTTTTTTTTTTTTTGTTTGACCATTTATGGGTCTGACTGTGTGCATGAGTGTGTTTGTGTGACTATCTGGCCTGTGTGTGTCTGTGTGTTTGTGTGTGAGTTTGAATGTATCTTCGTGTGTCCTTGTGTGCCCAGTTGTGTGTGTGTCCAAGTGTGTCTGAGTGTGTAAAAGTGGGGCCATTTAGACCCATGGCAAATTCGCACCCATACAGACTAGTCAGGAGTCCAGAAACGAACATGCACACACACGCGCACGGAGGTGTGACGGGCTGTGTTGAGACCACCTGTGGCGCCTGATGGAGCGGTGTCCATGGCGACCAGGCTCTCTGATTGGTATAGCACTTCAAAGAGTCACAAGCTCTTTTTTCCTCTACCTCTCTCCATCTTGGAAGTGTGCGTGTGTTTATATGTGTGAAGTTGAGGTCGTGTTCGTTTCCTCACTTACACTCTCATTTGGAGCCCTAAAGCAGCAACTTGCTCTTCTTTCTTACTCCTCCAGGGAGGATGAGGAGTTCGGAGTGAAAAACGGGTCTTTACAAGAGTCTCCATTACAAGTAGCCTCTCAGTCTTGGCGATGGAGACATGGCACGTGTGCTCATGAATTTTAGTGAAGGAGGCGTGGCCTATTTGCCTGTCGGTTTCATTGAAGGAAGCGTGGCTTCTGGCTCTGTCAGTCCCATTAAAGCAAGTTTACACTATTACACAGCATTGATTCACATTGTATCACATCATATTGCATGAAAAATTTCACAATTGTATCAGGTGCTTCATTTATCCAATTGTTGCTCACAAGATATCCATCGTGTCATCCTGAAGAAGAGAAAAATCTGAGAAAAATCCTGGTTTTGGGGTTGTTACTACCGCCCTTCCTGCCCAGCAGTCTGAATTACTGTCATTTATAAATATGAACAAAACCTGCTGAAGGACTTAACACCATGAATTTCAAAGTGGCCACCCCATAATTACTTTTTTTTTTCCCTTAACACAATTTGGTTTCTTTGCGTGTAATATGGCAAGTGACCCTGACCTAGCCTTGTGCTTGTTGGTTGGTTGGTGGTTGCATTGACACTAGTAACATTTTTACAGCACTCTTCTAAGACCCTGTCCCCTAAAGCGTGAAGGTAGAATTGTTCACTAAAGCTAAAAATTCATCCAAATGATATTGTATTTACTTGAGATCCAATTTTGTTATTTAAAAATGACGCTATGTGGCATAGAAAAAGGTACATCAAAATTTGAGTGAGACAGACTTCCATTACTTGTTAGATACATTAGCCTTGTAGCTCCTGTGCAAAACTTGAGAAGCAAATAACACAAAACGTCTTTAAAGATTTAAGCTAAGTGGAAAATTTGATCTGTAGCAGAAGTAATACTAAACCTGCAAGTTTGATTGACATTGCCAGCGGATTGGCTTTATACCGGATACAGGTTTATGCCATATTGTTCAGTAGAGTTGATGGAAGAGGTTGGACCATGTGTGTGTGTGCACATATGGCAGTTATCTCTCCCTCCAGCTTCCATCAGACGGAGGTGTACTGTAGTGCTGAAAGTGAGAAATGCAGCTGCCCGTTTGATCCGCTCACACCACTGACATTTAAAGCTGCCGATCTGCTGATGCTTGAAGGCAAAACTACGTCTTAAAGTACAACGAGAGGAAGTCGACTGATTTCACTCCACTCCATCTCTCTCTTCTCCCCGCATCCTTGCTCTTTTTCCCATCACAGCACATGCAGAGCAGACGGCATTCCTCCGACCCTCAACTGCAGCACTTCATCCACCTCCATTTGTTATCAGCGGTCCAGCTCTGGCCTTCTGTTCTCTTATCTCCTGATTTGGATCGAAGGAAAGGTGGAGGTGTGTGTATGTGTGGATAACCTTTCAGATGAATTAAACTGGGTTGAGTCTGGTGCCGGAGACCCTGCTGGCTCCAATGCTTCAAAGGCAAATGGCCCATAATAGGGTGGGCAGGCAGTGGTGCCCACTGTGCCATTGATCAGGGCATCTTAAAGGGCAATTAGGAAGGTACAGCACTTCAGGAGAGCACTCGTCACCTCATTGTATGTGTAGTAATGTTTATAAACTTCGGTCTCTTGGCCCCCCTTTTTTTTTTTTTTTTTTTTTTTTTTTTTTAAAAAAGCTATTTCATTCCCCTACCTCTAAAGAGCTCTGTAATCTGTATATTTTTTCTTGGGTTGCCAGGAGTAACGAGGCCCGACACACACCCTGGACTCGCCTGACTTCCCTGTCCAAAAGGATGAATCACCTTTCAGTTTGATGGACACTTTGAGGCTCCGTCCAAATACCCTTTTTTTAATCTCCCAGCTTGCACACTTCTGCCACCTTCAAAAACGGTGCCGAGCGTCTAAAGTGGGGGAGGGAAGAAAAGCTTCAGGTGCAGTTGAAGTAAACTATCACTGTATTCTGTTTCTCCAGCCCTTGTGTCCTCCCGTGTGTGAAGAGTTGCCGTGGAGCGTCCCCGTGGTACAGGATTAGCTCCGCTCATTTAGAGCCCTGCTCTGGCTCCACAGATGTGGCCTTTGAGATTGAAATGAACTTTCCTCTGCAAAGAGTGAGTTAAAAGACATTTCTAAAGAGGGAGAACGAACGAGTGAAACAGAAAAAGAGAGGAGAAAACGCAAGCTTTACTTCTTCTCAGAGTCGGTGTGCATTTCCTCCTTTTTCACTTGGGCTTTGACAAGATAGCATGCCTCGTTTTTTCTGCCAGTGTCGTGATGAAGTCTTCAGGAAAGCAATAATACGATTGTAACTAATTTACATGGCAACGACTCGGCATGCGTCCGTAGTAAGCCGCTGTCAGCTCCCCCGTAAACATTTGCATTTATTCATTTGGTGGATGCTTTTATCCAAAGGGATTTACAAAGTGAGGCAGAATGCAGTCACACAGCTCTTAAAGGACATGACAGCAAGTTTCCACCAAGCAGCCCAAAATGTGTGAGAATTTTAGGATTAAGAGAGCCACAATGATACACAAGGGTTGGAATGAGTGTGGCTTAAGAGTGCTATGACTACTTGAGTACTTGGAAGTGATGCCACTAATCCATCAGGAAACAACTGGAAACATAAATGCAGGAATGACAGTATAGTCTTTGGCAGGGGTATTTAACTAACATTACTCAAGGTCCAGATAAGCGACTAACATTTACAGAATGTTGACAAGTTACTCTTTAATACTTAACCATTAGTGATTAGTTTGTAAATATAAATGAAACAGGTAAATTTGAAGTGTGGTTATGTTTTGTTTGACACTGGTGCTTCATGTTACCACTTTTAACTAGAGATTCTATTAACTAGTTGTGTGTGTGTGTGTGTGTGTGTGTGTTTATAAATACATATACAAATACTATAATTAAACTATGAGCAGTTAGTCCGGAATGTCTGTTTTGAAGCAGAGAATATATGCATACTGCTCTGTACAGTCATCTTTACACATTCTTTAAACATTCTTGATTGGCCAACAAGACACAACAGAAGATCCACTACAGACACTTTGATAGTTCAAGTTTAAAAACTAGAGTTGCTGAACTACGGCTAGGTGTTTTTTGATCCTCCTAACTATGCTATTTTTCGAGTGCTTGGCTCAATCATCTGTAGTTCTGTGCTGGATCCGGCAGTTGACGACAGTGACACTGAATCTTGGGAGACTTGGGAGCTGGCGCCCCAGTGACAAGGAGACAGTGACAAACTCAAGCAAAACACAAATTAGTTAGTGTTGCATTTCACAGATTGTGTGTGTTTTTGTGTTTCTTAAATGGTTTGTCCCTGGCCCAGGCAATATGCATAGCTGGCCTGACTAGTACAACACACCAAGATCATTGTCTCGCATTTAAAGGTAAAACAAATACTCAAGTACTTAAGCTAATTGGTCGAAATAATCACGGTCTCTACTACAAGAGCTAGACAGTCAACTGTAAATATGCTTAAGATGAAAGGCCAACTTATAATATTGCTCCAAATAATATGAATTTAGTACATTTTTGAAATGAGTGCTCTTCAGTCCTTGCTTGTTTTTAAGTCTAACTGATTATGAACATGTTGATTAGCACATTCTCTGAGACAGTTTGAGATTTTGACTGGTTCTTGCTCTTTCGCTTCGATCGGGCTCTCTAGTGAGCAGATGATGAGAGAAGAGAGAGAGAGACGCAGTCAGCGAACGAAACAAAATGAACAAAGGAGTAAATAAAGCAGCCATGGTTCGGTGCAGAGCTTTTCAGCGTGGCTAATTCATGTTGGCTGGGGCCCAGGTGCCATGATTAAAGTGTGTGTGAAGAGTGATGGCAGCAGCACTGCTGCAAACACGCTCACGTGGGATCACACAGCCAATTAAGCTGCACTTAAAGGATAAAATGAAACCTGGATGCTTTGAACATGCACACAGATGACCCTGCTTTAGACTGTATGTGTGTGAGTGTGAGAGAGAGAGAGAGAGAGAGAGAGAGAGTAATTTAAAGGCTGGTCAGAGGCCTTTTCATTCTTAATTATGTGTAAACAGTAATCACACATGTTCCTCCAGTGCTCATTTCAGTGTATTTCTCCAGTGTGTCCTGGACCGCTCTTATTCCCCACTATGCATCAGGACTGGTAGCGTTTAATGTTGTTACGACCGTCTGTGGCTGTATATGATCGTTCCTCAAGCACACCAAGGTTCCATGCCTTCAATTATGATCTGTGTGAAAATAAAGGAAGCAGTCGAGCTTACAAGTGTTTTGGCTCGCTCATTAAGCGCCATCTTCTAGAATCGTAGACGCCACGGCCGCAAAGTGCCAACATCAATGTTCTTCATTATGGGCGAATTGATCCGGTACCTCGCTTTTAAAACACTGCCTGCAAGCACACTCGTAAATAGGAGAGTGCCTAATTAAGCTTAATCAATGCTTCTTTATGGCCTGGGCACATGCGTTTCGATCCGTTAACCAGCCGGTCCTCTGCTCTCACTCTGTGTTGTTGCGCTCCTCAGGGTTTTCGCTGGCAGAGGTTTTACACAGGCATTGCTGAAATCCTAATGCAATTATAGAATGGAGGGGAGATGGAAAAAAACTAGAAGAAGGACCATTTCTTTTAATTACAGAATACAACGCATGCGCCGCTATTCAGTTTTTATATTGTCTAGCATTTTATCACAGTTTACATTTATTATCTCAGCGTTTTAAAAAGAGTTTAAAGGTACAGAGACTAAATGTCCACACTGATACCCCTCTGAGAATATTGAGAATCAGGATTGTTTATGTGCAAACCTACTGAATTACAGAATTAGCACAGTATTCGTTACTCACTAGGTTAGCTTTCACATACTAGTTTGAGTTCACTCGTCAGGCCATTCGGACTCGAAGACACCACCCAAGCAGGATCTGTGTGTGAGGTACAAGTGACATCAGCCTTCTGATTGGTGAGGGTAGAGATTAGGACTGCCCACTTTACCTGGAAAGGGGAAAAATTCATCTAGAAATTCATCCAGTTTCATCTACAGTACATCCAGTGATGTCTGAGGGGTTTTTCTTTTGCTAGAAATTCTTTATCAGGCTGATTTTTGAAGGCAGTGATTTTTGTAATATCCATTCAGCATCTGGTCAGGAGGAAGAAATGTTGATGGAAAACAACAGAACAGCAGATGAGGGGAAGCAGTGTACTTTTCTTCTGAAGAGTCAGGGTATATTGGATAACCGGTTATCGGCACATCATTTTCTTTTCCACTTTCTTTGACTCTCATTCCATGTTTCTTTCTTCAGCCCTTTCAACAGCCCACACTGTTCCTTCTTCACTATGTCTTCTGGTGTCCTAGTCCAGAGTCTGTGTGTTCCCCTGCCATCCCTCCATCCCACACTCCCATCCAGCACTCATTTATTATTCATTATCTCCTGTCCAAATCTGAATTTCATCGCAAAATGAAAAATGGTAATTAAGCCGGGATGAGAATGTATCCGTATCAAGGCTCTCGGGCGGCACAAAAGGTGCATATCTGCCTTCCCAATTTCCCAATTGCTTTCCCAATTCCAGTTTAGAAATTGAGCCGAGTTCCCAGAGTTCCCCAAGGTGGCCAACCCCACAGGTATTGTCCATTTCAGCCATCAAAAACTTATTGAGCTCAAAATCTCCATTGAGCTCTGACCATTTAATCAATGTCAGTGTAAGAAAACTTATTATATTATATTATATTATATTATATTATATTATATTATTGCTAGATTATTACTTTAGTTAATTAGGTAAATCTACCTTGTACCTACACTTGTAAGACTGTTTCATCATGTCCACTGGCAGTTAAGGTGCCCTTTCTATATAATAATATATAATAAATGACATTATATCACAGCGCTGTTGAATTCACGATTCTGACTGGGCAGAAGGTGCTGATTTAATTTTCTGTAACATGGCTAAGATAATAGCTTCAATCACAGAGACTTGTATGCTCCATATAATCTAAGACTAATAATAAATGAATTGCAAAAAGGAGACATTATTTAACAAAAAAAAAAAATATATCAAAGAAGGAGTCTCCAGTCACAGGGCTTTGTAGCATACAGAAAACATCACGCTTTCTGGTTTCTCTACATGACTAGCATTTTTTTTGTCATGAATTTCGAGAGAGAGAAAATGAGAGGCTCGTGAGGGAAGGACTGCTTACAGCTCGTATAATGTGAGTGAAAACGGGTGCTAACTTGATTTGTGGACGTTCCATTATATTCATTAATTAACTCTAAACAGATAAAAAGCTGCATTACACCACCCTGTTGTTGATTATTTTTCTATAACAGCACGCCCCAAAGTCCTTAGGTTGTTTTTCAGTCCCCCTCTACCCCGTCCATCAAGGGAAATGTACCACCATAGGGACCAGTTTGTGTTAATTATCCTCTGCACTTCATCAGTGTCGCTTTCTGACCACAGAACTGCTGCAAACAGGGAAGTGTGTTCACTCACAAAAATCCTTAAACATTCAAGTGTGCTTCGTAAGAGGAGCAATGTCTTGTTCCAATTCTCTCTATATATTTGCCTTTGTTCCTTTCTCAGTGAGAACAAAGACATCTTAGCTAAACAATAACGAGACGTCTAGATTTCTGCCAAAGTGGAAGTTCCTGCTGCGTCTTACGAGGACACAGATGATGTCCATTGTGGCAGTGTACAAGACATCAAACTTAATATGGACCACATAAAGATTATCGCAGACCAGGACTGACTTCCATGAGAATGGACCAATAACAGCACCTTATTATGGGCCAATTTAAGTGCAGCCAGACGGGCCCGGTAATGGACGGTGCTCACTGGCATTCTGTCTTTCTCTTCCTGTCTTCCTGTCTGTATCTCATGAACAGCAGTAAGGGGCGTCCGTATTGGCTGTGGAAAGGAGCATCTGGGAGCGGCGCTCGCTCAGATGAGAAGCGAGTGTGTGTGTGTGACTAAGTAGGACAGAGAAATTGATGGCCCTTCGCTGTTCGCTGACCTACATACAGACACAGACAAAATAGTTCTCTCTGCGCTCATGCCGAGAGACTGTTCTGCCTGCTCTCTCTATCTCTCTCTTTTCTCCCTCTCTCACACACATGCACACGCACACGGAAAAACAAGACGGCTTACTTGCTGTTTTTCTAAACACACATCTGTGAGTTTTTAGTCTTAGCCATGCACACAGAAAGCATGTAGAGGGTGCTGGGCATGTCTGGAGAGCATGCAAGACAGCATGCACACACACACACACACACACACACACACACTGTGCTAACCCTGTTCATAAACTCTCAATTCACCAGCATAAAGAAATTTGCATGGCAGGCACACACTGGATGCCAGACTCCAGCACCACCTGTTCTCTCTCGCTCGCTCTCTCCCTCTTTGTGATTGATGTGCACTCGTATGTTCTCTGTTGTGCATGTCTTTGCATGTTAGCATGAGCGTGAGGAGACAGAGCCGCTGGGATGTGTGTTGACAAACAGGTGTGTAGTCGGGAGCAATCGCACGCACTGCATCCGTTTTACTCGCACGAAATACACAGCTTCCTCATACTGGAGACGCACAGGTTTGCCTGCTACTAGCTGATGTTGATGCTTAGCTGTTATATTGTGTTATATTAAAACTGCTAGCTCAGATTCCTACCAAACGTCCTTCACTTGAATAGAGGGGGAAATGAGCATTTTTATTATATATTTTGCTTGTTTGTTTAGTAGTTTGTTGTTTTTGTTTATTGAAACTGATTGACTCATGTTGCTTGCAGGGGCTTCCCCTCAAAATAATTATTTAACTATTTTAAGATATTTATTAATTAAGTAAGTCATCTTTTTTAAACACATGATATGGTGTCTGTGCCAGTCTCAGTGAAGGAAATGTGGTCCCTCTGCCAGTCAGTCCCACCAGAAACTAATTTGAACCGTTTATGCAACACTCAATCCTCTGTGTATTTTTTCTTAAACCCCACTTTCTCCCAATGTTGTCATTTGCCAATCCCCCCCCCACCGGCCGCTAACATGTAATTCCTTCTTTTTGAATGTATTTTTCAGACATTGGATTGACTGGGAAGAACAAATGCGCGCGCACAGACATACACATACATACACACACACACACACACACACACAGAGTTACAGCATTCTGTATCTCCTGTAATTGGTAGATCATTTCTGTAAGATAGGTCCTTGGCTCTGTAAATGTCACTCAGCCCATGCAAAAACAGTGAACCAGTAATCTGAAGTCAGCGTGCTGGCAAATGAACTGAGATTTATGTTGAGGAAGCTACACCCTCACACACACACATACAGACACACACACACCCACACCCACCTGCACACTTCTGCTACCCTGATGTTTGTGTGTGATGGTTGCTGACTGATGGCTGTCTCTCTAACTCTCTCATCAGCACAGTGGCCTTTGTGCTTCCTGTGTAATTAAGGACAGAGTCGGCCTGATGCGCGTGTAATTACATCAGCCTGACTTAGAGGAAAAGATGGAAACAGAGATGGAGGGATGAGATTGTACTTGTTGCTCTTTCTTCTGGCAGACAATTTTTTTTGTGTGCGCGCGCACGCAAGCGGATGGCATGGATTCCTCCCTGCACTGTAAACGCCACAAACTTGCATGCACTAATCACAGCCCGGGAAATTTCAGAGGCTCTTGTTATTGTGTATAATGGAAATGATTTTGGTTATGATACGATATGGTTTACCTCTGTGTGTGTGTGTGTGTGTGTGTGTGTGTGTGTGTGTGCGCTTTCAGTGATTAGCAAGGCTACATGCAATCAGTCGAGTGTGTCTCTTATTTAAAGGCAATGAAAGCCTGCAGTGCTCACACTCGCATTGACAAGTGCCTTTTCCTGCGTGTGGTTTTAATTGCTTCAGAAAGAGCAACAGACTGTTCATGTTGTGGGTTAAGTCAATAGATCTGACCAGAAGTAATTGTAATGTACTCACACACAGACACACACACAGCAGAGACAGCTGACTGAGCCCGCCTATTTTCACAAAGCCAGGATTGCACTCGCATGCTCATTCATTCATTTATTCATTTGGCAGATACTTTTTAACCAAAACCACTTACATGTGACACAGAAATTCAGTCCAAGGAAGAAGCAAAAGTTGGAGCAGGATTGTTACCAGCTAAGCTGTCATAATACAAATAAGCGTGTTTACACTAACGTTATTAATCTAGTTTGATTTGACCAAATTATTTGAGTCTTCATGCAGAGAGGATTTCATCAATTTAGATATACTTTTTTAGCTTTTTTCGTGCCACTTAAAATGGAATTTAGACAAATTAAAGGACTCTCAGACACACATTTACCAAGCTTTATTTGCCTGTGAAGCTTGCCATGTTTGTTTGTGTGTGTGTTTAGATGCATTTAGGTATTTATGGCTGCACTGTTTTCGCTCATTTTAATAAAAGAAAATAAAAGCATGGCCCGGTGGTGCTGATGTATCTCGGCTGCTCTTCCTTGAAATTTCACACGCAGCAGTTAATTGGTCTCTTTCCTCTTCTAGTCAGCATTTTGGTGCAAATTGGGTGGTTTGTGCTGTTTGTTCTTCCTTTGTTTGCTGCCAAATTAGATTTACTTACTTATTTATTTACATACAGTAACTAGTTTTCTCAAGAAGTTCCTCTTCTACATGCTTTCACATGTTTCCCTTTTCGATCTGCCTCTTTTACACACTCCTGTGTGAGCAGGGCAGATCGGTGCTGCACCCCCTGTGTCCGCTCAACACTCAGTAGCACACTCCTCGTTGGTCTACACTGAGGCATGTCACATGCACACCTCTCTCCAATTGGCTGAGAAGAGGGCGGGTACTGAATAATAAACTGAAGCTCTGGGCAGTAGTGGTTCATTGACACGAGAATGAACCAGAGAGAGTGAGCGAGACAGAGACAGCCGGGGTCAGATGTCAGAAAGGAGAGTGCTTTACCCCTGCAGGGGGAGGGGCTGTTCTCCTGGGGCTGATCCGCTTCTCTCCCTCGCCGTTGCTCCTGCTGCTGCCTCAGCGCTCGCTCATTAGCCGCTCGGATTTACCACGAGGGGGAAGTAGGGCAGAGATCATTAGCGATTTGGAGGGAGTGATTTGTTTTGTTCTACAAGTTGTTTTGCACAATGTCTTTGTAGCGGGATTGAGGATTTTTTTTTTTTTTACTTCCTATTCCCGTTAGTTTTAACATTTAATGTTGCCATTAATCAAATGTGGCACTTTCTCCTGCGTCTGCAAGACTGTAGACCTCCGTCTCGCCACTTCTATCATGAATGGTGTGTGTGTGTGTTTGTGTGCCTGAGCTCATGTTGCTAGTGAGAGTAGCCTGAGGGTGAATGTGTGAGTCAGCAGGCTTTGGAATGGGGACATGCTGATGTATGATTTTAGGAGGAGATATCAGCAGAGGACACACATTTGCACGACCAAAATAAACACAAGAACCCTTTTGCCTTTGTCTTTCCAGGCATTTTTATATATTTGTGTGCGCGCGCGTGTGTTTGTATGATATGGATGTACAACATGCAAATACATTATTCTGAATGAGTCTTATAAGACTTATATGTTCTAAGCAGACACAAATGCACTACAAAAATAGTATAGGATATACAGCTAGGTCCGGAAGTATTTGGGCAATGACAGTTGGACAATGAATGGAGTTTTTGTGATTTTGCCTTTATACACCACTACAATGGATTTGAAATAAAACAATCAAGATGTGATCAAAGTGTAGACTTTCAGCTTTATTTTAAGAGGTTCCACAAA
>CM075019.1:3227869-3249607 GCA_037576675.1 Pangasius sanitwongsei
GACCTTTTATCTGCTTCATTTGTCTTGAAGTAACGAGGGAATGGACCGCACCTGGTCAATTAACTTCTTGTCAGTCATTTGTCCAAATACCTTTGAGCCCCTGAAAATGGAAGTACTTTGCTTAAGACGGCTGTAATTCCTAAATGGTAAATGCCATATTTTTCTGGAATCTCTTAAAATAAAGCTGAAAGTCTACACTTCAATCACATTTTGATTGTTTTATTTCAAATCCATAGTGGTGGTGTAAAATCACAAAAACTGTCACTTTCCAAATACTTCCGGACCTAACTGTGTGTGTGTGTGTATGTATATATGTGTGTGTGTGTGTATATATGTGTGTGTGTATATATATATATATATATATATATATATATATATAAAATGCATAATAGGATTTTTAAAAAAAAACAAAACAGTCTCTAGTTGAAACCACATTATGAACTTGAGTGATGTAGCTGAGATTGAGGAACTGTCAGAGCCAGAATTCACCCTCCATGCTGATAGACCCGACTTATATCTCTGTCTTTACACAATGTGAGTAGAGAAACAGGACATTTTTAGACACTCATTCGACAGAGTTCCAAAGTTCATAGTGTCTTCTTTCCATCCAAAAACTGTTGGTTGTTTTACAGAAAATAATTAACATCCATAATATCTGCTGTCTCATATGTCTTTCATTAGCCTGTGCTAGCATGCTGCATTCGTATAATCAGTTTCCACGGCCATACAGTTGGACGTTAATTTTGGACAAACTGTATGTCTGCGGTGTAAATAAATATCCGTCCATGACTTTTATCTGCCTTGAGCATTTTTCTTGCCGTGGTGCAGGCTAGACACTGGGTCTGTTCATGCCCTGCCAACTGTCAGCTGTGTTTCTCCGTATTAAAAAGGTGTGTGTGCTGGTGAGTGTAAATTGTGTGCACGCTCCTCACTCTGACAGAAGTTAAACCTGTCTTCGGCATCATCCCAATGGTCTGTTATGCAGTTGTGTAAATGCTTTGAAAGAACTGGAAGAGGACATTAGTGCGCAGAAGCATTTGCACTCATTTATAACTCCCCAGAGGAAAGATGTAGGAGTTGAAGCTTTCAGACAGAGCTTGACAGTTTGAACATTTAACTGTGATAACGTTCTTCCTTTACACTTCCTCCGTTGACTTGTGGAAATTAGGGTCTCCTTGGAAATCTCTCGGAGCCTCTTGATTTGTTCTGCCTTAAATACATTAAACTGCTTTTTAAGCAAAGGTCACTTGGCGTTTCATCAATTTAGCATTTAAATGTTTTTTTTTGTGTGGTGCTCTAAGGGGAGAATGGGATTCAAACGTTAGAGAGCCTGGCTGAAAGGGAAGTAGAGAGATGTGCTGCAGTGTGTGGAGACACAGGCTGCTTGCGCCTGGCTAATAAGTGTGAGATACAACTCAGTCATCCGCAACGGCCAGCCGACTGGCACTAACACCTATTATCTGGCATGCGATTGCAAAATCGGTGTGTTGTCGTAAAAGCCAATTGTTTAAGGTTGAGAGAAAGTTGGAGAGCGTGGAAGAGAAAGCAAAAGGTGTTGCTGCCGCTCCCGAGGGGTGGGAGGGGAAATGGAATGGCCATTTCTTAATAAAACGAGGGAGGCAATTGCGTCCACCATCTGTTGTTCACAAGGGGGCATGGGGAAGGTGTGAGGGAAAGCTCTGTGGATTCAGGGAACAAAGTGGGCGACCACAGTAGTGTGGGCAGTCATTAAATGGGGCAAGACGGGTTGAGTTTCAGTAAGAGCCCCCATGCTGCAAAACTATCTGCCCTCCTGGATATTAGCATGTGTGTGGTCCAACGATGAAAAGGCAGAAAGTAAGCAAAGGCATATGTGGTGTGTTGTGTGGCTTATTCACCCGTCTGTTCCAGCAGCAATGCTCACCATCCATAACTGTAACAGAGACGTCAGGCTCCATGTTTGCTGGATCCCTCAACATCTGCCATAGCAGGGTTAGTGGGTACATGTGAGAATACTGCGCTGAAATGCTGCATGTATATGCAAGGCATGTTGGTCTGTTTGGATTTCTTTCTTGTAGTTGGTAAACCTGATTACCCTGTGTTTGAGGGGTTATTATCACAGCACTGCCTCTCTTGGGTCAGCAGTGGTACTATATTATGGCACTGAAACTGACTGTACAAGTGACAGCGAGACTCTCTGGTGAAGCCAGATGTGTGCTAACTCCTCTCTCACAGTGTCACCCTCCTCCTGGGCTTCACCACTGACAGCTGGCTCGTGACGAGTGATTTGTCAGATATCAAATGTGGCACTTGCAAGGTCACCCTTACACTTTTTCAGGCATGTTAACCAGTCCACTACTCCCGAATCCTGCCCTTCCAGCAGCCTCACACACCCTCCAGAAGCAAGACTGTGGTGTGAAAAATATCTCAGCTGGCTGCTCTTGTCTGGACTCGCCGTGTCACACCTACGAGACCGGAGGTGTATTTCAAAGGAGGCAATTACTTGCAGGAGAGCTGCCACTACTTTCTGAGCCTCATTGCTCATATACCTTGCTTATTCCTCTCTGTAGCCCAATTAGTTCTCTTTTCCTTCTCTAAGAAGAGGTGTACTAAAGTAGCTCCCGGTCAGAGCGAGAGCTTTTATTTCACCGATTACAGTTCCCCTTGCCAGGTCCAATTTCCTTGCTTAACAGTAAATAATGAGAGGAAAAGATGAAGGGAGGTGAACAACTTGAAGTTGCAAGAAGAGGTAAGGGGCGGGAGAGAAATGGGGGGAGTGAGTTGATGAGCTCTGGATGTTTTCTGAGTGTCTGAATCAAACGTTAGTTCCTTCAAACCAACGCTGCACAAGATACTCATGTGGTGTTTGTATAAGATGGCGGGAAAGAATGATTCTGTCTTCACACTATGACATCGATGGCAGCCTTCTACAGTGTGCGTTGTCTCAGCAAGGTGCGACACCCTGTGAAAGCAGGCAGCCCATGAATCAACCTCATGAGCTCTTCAAAAGCCCTCTCTTATGGGATGAAAGAATGGTTCTAGCGCACACTACACACTCACAACAATTATTCCGATCCATTTATTCTATCTGTAGCTTGCTGCAATGGGGCTTGTTTCTCCTGAATGAGGTTTGGAAAAATACATTTCAATCACAACAGTGTGGGTTTCAAATAAATATCTGTTTTAGTTTATTATTTTGCTACATAGGCAAGTTTTTTAAAAAAACAGCTGATGTCTTGTTAAATATAGATAATTGATGTTAACTATATACTTGTCTAATGTTAGCTAAGTTGAACATACACTGATAGATTTTATTTCTCATTAATAAACTTAAAACATACTCCATTTATCATGACTGAAAGTAAGTGTTCCCCCTGAGGCCAGTGGAGAGCGTGTGAGATTTTGAAGGGCACAGGGCTTCCGAGTGGTGTCAATTTTTATCACAGAGTTCAGGACACTTGCACAAATAATCAGTCCAGAATGACATGTCGATTGGCTCATCTCCTGATTTATTGAGGAGAAAAGGCTGTTCTTTTGTTGTCTGTCTGGGTGATAACTCGTACTAGGCCTGGTAATATAGAGTAAACGTCACTGGACATTGTCACAGGGTTACCATGGGTGGTGGTTGTTCTGCACTGTGCATTCGGTCCTTGTGGTAGCATCCTCGTTTATTTGCCCTCTTATCAGCCCTGCTGTCCCTTATCTTCTCTTATCTGTAGTGTGTTTGTGTTGCAGAGTCCACAGCCCTCTGTCTTCCCTATCAGCCGTACTTGACCTGTGACCCCACTTATTTCTCCTCCTGGAGCAGCCGAGGTTCCCGGGTTAGAGGCTAGCTTCAAGTGTAGATTTTGGCTGCAGTTTCCTTTTTATCTGTTAGCTCAGATTAGGATTTGACTTGGGGAAAGCCCTCCGGGTCGAGTGTTTAAAAGGACCTCGTTAGTAAGACTCGTGTGGAGGAACACGGCATGTCGAAAGTTGTGCCTTTGGATTGTGTTCTACGCCAGACCCGGGTTGTCAGATCTCAGCTAACATGCATGATTTAGTAGATATGGTAATGTGAAATGCATGGTGGAGGGAAAACAACTTGTATTATGACATGTATAATGTATTTAATATAGAGATGCATAAGCATTCCTTGTATGCTGTAATGCACACGCATCCATCTGTCAGCAGAAGCCTGTGCTTAGACTCTCTTTTCATGTGGCTTCCTTTTGTGCATGTCACTTGTCTCCATAACACAGCTGCTCTTGAATATAGAGATGATGCTTGTGATGATGAAGTGTGTGTGTGTGTGTGTGTGTGTGTGTGAGTGGCACTCACAAGCATGTGTGATAGCAGGTACTACCGAACATTTCGACCGGAATAAACAGACAGCAAAGCAACGGTTTGCCATTCATCGCAGCTTGTTTTCTTTTGTGTTCCCACAGTAAGCCCCCTCTCAACACTTGGCAATGGCAAGTAATTTCCCCTTTTGAGACTCAGCCATACAGATAGAAAATTGCTCTTTGTGCATCGCCATCAGAGTCTAATGCAAAAGAGGATTGCAGATGCCTGATGAATTCCGGCAGCTCTTCTTTTTTTGGGGCCAGCAGGAGAGGGTTAAGCTTTTATTTAATAAATATGAAGAAAAAGAATCCCATGGTCAGTGACACATTTCAGATATTGGCTGCTCCCGTATTACCATAAAAACGAGAGCTTGTTATACAGTGAAATTTCAATGAAGGGAACACAAAATGCATTTAATGAAATTCAGATGCTGGAGAGCGGGTTTCCGTGAATCTCATTAAGCAGGCTTTGTGCTGTTTTCCCATCTCCCTCTTTGTGTGGAGGAGCCGCTCCATGTCTAATAATGTCAGAGATTTCATCATTGGCCTGGTTTTAAAAAAGACAATGTCTATTTGGTGGGTAAAGGCAAAATGATGTTTAAGGCTGTCATAGTTTTCATCTGATACTTGTCCTGATTCACTACTGATCAAACTGATGTTGCAATTCACAGAACATGACCCTTATTTATTTATTTATTTATTTTTACTTTTAAAAAATCATAACCAACACATTATTTATTCAATCCCTTTTTGTTTTCTCTCTGTTTCTCTGCAGGCTTTGGCTTCGTAACTTTTGAGAATGAAGATGTCGTAGAGAAAGTCTGCGAAATTCATTTCCATGAAATCAATAATAAAATGGTAAGTGTTCTTCATTTCTTCATGCAATTCTGCCCGTAATGTTACCTGGATTAATATTTGATTTCCCATTTGCCGTACATTTGTTGACGTAGAATGCGTGTGGATGTAAGCCGCAGATTTCAGGCATAGTGACGTCTATGCCCTGTCCAGGAAGCGTGAAATTGTGTATCCTGTAACAGTGAGAAGATGGAAACCTGTTCCTTCTGCTTCCTGCACTTTTGTTGGCAGAGAAAGGGAGAGAGACAGAAACTGATAGACTTGGCAGCAGCTGACTTCATTAAAGATGGATTATCGCCTTTGCGATCCTTGTAATGACCAGCCTTGGCCCTCGAGCTGGCTGCGTCACACAGCTGATCTCTCAGGGCCACATACCGAGGATGGGCAGTCATTTTATGATTGTATGCAGAATCTGAACAGAAATATCACTTTTGGAGATTTACTTTTATAAAGACATACACAGATGGTGCTGGATGGTGTTATCAAGTAACAAGTTTAGGAGAAAGACTTTACCTCCTATGCATTCCTGTCTCTCCTTTCTGCTCTTTATGACAGAGCTTCATCACTCCGTCACACCACACTGCCTAGTCTCCCCTCTACAATTCAGTGAGTCCTACCCAAGACTCTTCTGGAGTCATGGAATACTGAAGAGTACATGGAATACTCATGGAGTCTGGCTATCTAGTGCAAAGCAGAACTACAAGACCAAGTTTTCAGTGTTCCCTTTATTACACTTCCACAATCACTTTTCTTACCACTCAGCTGAAGGAGCTGTCTGCATTCACAGGCTGCTGACCAGTGAATAGAAGCAGAAAGATGTGTAGATCAGCAGAATCATAGAAAAAGATAGATGGCTACGTTGATGGCTGGTTTGCTTAGACAAGTGCTTGACCTAGGCTCTGTCCACATGTATACGAAATTTTTGAAAAATATAGTTTTGAGATACTATCTCTGAGCTGGTGACATACTATCACTGAGCTGGTGTCCTCATTTCAAGTCAATTTTGTGTTTAAGTGTGGATGGAGATATTTGCAGAAACATGATTTGTATGGGTGGGAATGTTTTTGAAAACTATGTTTCCAGAAATGTCCATATACATGTGGACCTTAGAAGAGCAGAACCTGGTTGTGGGGGTACATTGATGCCCTAAGATAGCAGAAGCTGAGGGGAAAAATCAGGGCTCCAAAGAACTCCTGCCCACTGCCGCCTTCTTTCAGACGCAGAGTTGTTTGATTGACGGGGACCACAGAGCAGAAAGCAGTAGGAGACTGGAGACACTGCTCTCTCTCCCTCAAGCTTTCTCTGTCTTCCCTCGGGTACTATATCTGTGTACCAGCAAGCGATTGATGTCTGCCTTTGGCCCCTCTGAGACAACATGGGATGGCTCAGTGAGGGCAGGACTTGTGGGCTTTGGGTATCAAGAACAGAATCCCTGTTCCAGACACACACACACACACATTCATTTTCTGTCCTCTCCCTCTTTCCTCCCCCCTAACCCTGTCACACACCGCCTGTTCAGATCTCAGGGACAGACGCAGTATCTGGCTTCAGATTCATGAGAACCAGACAGTGCAATCAATTTTTATATGATAGTGCATCAGATGCTTTCATCACTAGGGAGCACCAAAGCCAGGGTACTGGTTCCACATCTTATCTCTGGCACTTTCCTCCCCTCGGCACTGTTCATGCCATCCATCGCATGCCTGTCTCCAAAATGCGCCTGCCAGGAAATTGCATGCATCATTATTACCAGATGAGTAACCTCAGGGCAGGCAAAAAACCAAAAAGAAGTGAGTGGGAAAAAGAAGAGACCATATTTCAAAATGCTGCATTTAATAGAGGCCATTTGGTTCATGTACATGACAACAGTGGCTCTCTCATGCTGGTGACATTTCACTGGCTCCGTTTTAAATGAAAGAGATGTAAGAGTGAGTAAGAACAGCTTAGGTTGGAGCAAGGTTGAGAAGAGTTTGGTGCCTTCCTGCTCCTGCTTTCAGTGTTCATTTCAGAGCTGAAAACTCTTTTTCTCTGCCAGCAAGATCAAAGCAGGCTCAGAAGCATCACCTGCTTGCAGCCTCATTGCTTATTTGACTTGCTAATTTGCTACCATCATCCTCATCATTATGATGACTGTTATTACTATTTTGCAAACCTCAATCCGGTGCTTCAGATGGGATATTTGGAAAGCTGCTGTTTTCCTCCCTATTTCCCCTTTCTTCTTTGCTGTAACCATCTGTTGAGGTAACACTTTAAACTATGAGCCAGGTGCCCCCTTACACCTACAACCCAGATGGACCTAGGAGGGATTCCAGCACAGCAGGGGACTGGGATAGAGGGAGAGAATGAGACGAAAAGAGGGGAACCCTCCTGCTGCCAGCTGCCTTTGATTTTCCACTTTGGACACACAGCAGCCTATAAAACATTCAGGAGCCTCCTTCCTTCATTATGCTAAAACTAAAGCTTGGTTAAAGTCACATATTGCTGGCCTGATATTGGACTTAAAATGGACCTGACATGATGCTCATGTCTGGAGGAAATGGAGAGGGATTGGATGGATGGATGGATGGATGGATGAGAGACCAGAAAGGGGGAAAAGGCTTTGCCAGTGGTTTTGTGTTAAAGTATGAGGTAGGGGTGGTAAAAACATTTCAGGGGCAGCACAAATTTAAGAAGTGGCTCCTGGATGAACCGACACTTAACTAGCCTGCCAGAAAACCATCCACCAGCAATGTGCCCTTTTCTTCTGGTCCCTGTGGTGGTCTTTGATGTGAAGAAGCAAGCATGGTACCGTCCTCCCTAGCCTGACTATCAAATATTGTATTACACTGTGTATTAACAATACAGTAGACCAAAGCCAGGAAGCATTTCAGTCCAGTCCACATTTAACTTTTCTAATCAAGACGACAGAGAATACTGAATATGATGCCTTGTTGATCAGGGCTAGAATTCAAATCCACTAAGATTCCCCAAGATCTAGATTGGTGAACTCTGATTTTGTTGAGTAATCTGATGCTGTCTCTCCTTTTCTAACTCTGCCATCTTCTCAAGCATAGATCCCCTAATGTCAATACTCCTTCCTACTCCTTGTCCTCCCCATCCACTCAGTGTCAGCAGGGTGACTAAACAGTGAGCCATGATCAAAGTCAACACCTTCCAAAGGACTTCATACAGTAAACAGTGTCATTTAGAAACTCGTTAGTTATTATTACAGGTTATTACAGCCTGCTGGAGGGTAGTGGAGAATTACAGCTCTCTCCATAACCCATGGAAAGTTATTCCCTTCTACACTTGCAAGAAGCTCTTCCATCTGATGCCTCATGTCAGTATGAGAGGAATGCCTGACCAGACACATGTGAAAAGGTAGATGGGATAGATGGAAAGTGAGAAAGAAAGAGTGATAACAGCAGAGCTCTTCATTCATTCACAGACTTTTCAGATCTGATTACCGCTGCTGCCACCGCTCGCTCTCCCTAGGGCTGCTGGGAATCAGGAATGAGAGAGTGATTGAGAAAATGGCCTTCGCTTACTTCGTCCCTTCCTCCCTCCCTTTCTCTCTTTCCTCAATGGCTCCTGATCACTCCCTTCTTGCTTGTTAAGATGTGAGTTCTGCCTCATCAACGAAATGCAGGAAATGGCAGTGCATACCAATAAGCCTTGTTCTCTCCCTTCTACCCGCTCCCTCTTTGTCTCCATCTCTCCTTCTCTCTCCTTTTGTCATTTCTGGCACAATTTGGCTCCAGCAGTGGGACAGTTATCTGAGGAACTGGCTGCTGGCGCTTATCTGTTTGCCTGTAGAGCAGCTTGAGTGACCATCTCACAGATAATGACCCAGTCATTAAGACTCAGTGCTCCTGCTCAGCCTCAAAGACTGTGACAGACTGAACACTCGCTTCCCCAGATGTTGGACAGAGAGAAAGAGAGAGGGTGAGCAAGAAAAGAGGGATCTAGTAGATCGGAGCCTCTGCATCCTCTCATGTGACATTTATCTCAACCACTTGGAATGTCATTAATTTGTGAGGTGTGACTAATGGACTGATGTAGTGGGTGATGATGATGGATGAGCAGGAAGGCAACATACACACACACACACACAAACATACTTGTTTTGCTGCGTTTCTGACAGAATGCCTTGTGATTCAGACCCCTCTATAGGAAGTGTATTTAGTCATTTTATAGCCCCTTACTCCTCTCTGCTAATCATTAAGCTAATCTGGCTCTGACCATATTGCTACCTGCAAGCAATGCTTAAACCCCAAAGGAGCGACTGCTTGGTAATTAATTGATTTGTGCATTGATGGTCACCACCACTGTTCAGCTCACTGCCTCCGAAGCCTCCCTCTTAGACCAACACTCTGGAGGTCTGTTTGACCCTTTGGGCTTTTGACCTCACATTGATCTAGGCAAACAGTTAAGTTTCTCTGTCAATTACTATACAAACACAAGTACTCATTGACTGCTTTTCTGAGAGACATCTGTCATTTCCTTGGTTTCTTTTCTCTGGAAGATTGGTTTAAAAGTCTAGTCTTTGATAGTTTGCACATCATGTTTTAGCTTTCGGATCCTGCATCAGTGTAATAATTTTCTTAAAGCTGAGGACTGGCAGATCTGCCAACCTTTACGCATATAGCCTGGGAAAGCCTCGCCTGCTTGTCCCTTGTCACATTAGTAATCTCTCATCAGCTTTCAGTCAAGCTAAATAAAGAATGTTTTGAGTTTATTAATTTGAAATAAAATGCATCAACGTAGTTCGACTTAACATTTTTTTTTTATTAGGAATGACACCAAGAAAGTTTGGGGTTGTTCAGAAACCACAAAAAATTGGCGACACAAAAAATGCCACTTGTTTCTTTAAGTTCTCCTTTCTTGCATGTAAACTTTTTAGTGTCTACAGGTAACTGAAACAAACAAGCTTTCCCCACAAACCGCCTGGTGATTATTGTAAATCCCTGTCTATATGCACAGTCTCCTCTATTCTACCACTGCTAACTTTTTTTAAATAATAAAATGTGATTCTGTGGAATTTATTTAAAAAAATAAATTCTTTATATTAAAAATCTTTATATCTTACTCTGAAAATCCTATTGCATCAAGGTGTTTCATAAGGTCCTCTTTGAAACGATGGCAACATACCATATATGGTTAAGTGTGTGTGTGTGTATTTAAATGAGCTCAATGATTATGCCACTGTGCAGTGAGCTTTTTGGCTATGAACAATTGTTTTTAGGTTTTATTATTTGTAAGAATCTCAATTATATTGTGCATATGAGACTTATAAATGTTATGCGTAAGAAATGATTTTGAACCTTTTAATCACAGTGTTGATAAATGAGGGCCCTGATGTGTTCCCTGTTTTATCACACCTAAATCATCTACTAATTACCAAACAGTTTAAGAGCTGATTTGATAAGCATTAGAACATAGAAAGCAGTAAACGCTTCATTCTCGTGTATATCCACACGTTTTGTCTAGTTAGTATTTAAGCTGAACATGTTTACTGAAACCAACTGCCAAACTCTGGCGTACATTGCAGCGGAGAAGGAAACTCTCCTGAAGAAAGCTAATGAATAACGCAGATGAGCTGTTATTCAGAGCCTGACCTTGCCCAGGGAGAGTAGTGCTGGAAGCTGACGTGCACAGTACATTAGCTCGCCTTCATACAAAAGCTGAAGAAAGACAGAAAGCAGAGGAAAGTCTTCCTTAGGCTACAGTGAGAGCTGTATTATGTAGCTTTGATGGGAAGGAGAGCTATTAGTATGGTGTACAGAAGCATCAGGCTACATGCAGTGAAGTACAGTGACTTTCCTCCCATGACAACATTAACCCCCCCCCCAAACAACTCCCTGCCCCGCCCTGCCTCGCTGAAGCATATAGCATTCTGACAGTGTCGTTCAGGGGGGCGGCTATGATGGAAGGGGAATATAGATTTCTGTCATAGGCAAAGTGTATCAATAATGCTCACGCTCCAATGTCTCAAAAGTAATCTCACTCATGCTTCTGTGAATTACATGCTGCTGTAAAGCTGGGGCTTTTCTGATGGTTTTGAACAGCCAATCAAGCTACATTTTTCATGTGTGTAACTGTGAGTGTCAGTGTGTGTGAGTGAGTTTGCATGGTTGTGTAAAAACTCTTAAACTCAGAGGCCACAGTATATAAGGCCAAACTAAAGACTTTTATAGATTTTTCATACATCAGGCTTTGTGGCTCATAATTGAAGTGCTTGCTGTCTAGAGATGCCTTATGCACTGATCTGAAACTCACTTTTCCTCAAAAAACAGCTCAGAGATTGGAATTCTGTGCCTTTACGCTCAGCTGTGGCAGGGAATAACAGCACTCTGAGCTAGCAAGGTAAAGGGCTCATGCCCAGTCGAAAAGGCTGCATATTGTTTTTTATTGAAGTGCTGAGAGCTAATGTTCTTAAAGATGCCATTTGTGATATGTTTTTTTTTTTAGTTGAAAACAATGGCCTCAGGCCTAAATCTTCTCCTCGTCGTCCTACAGAAGCACACTGCTTCCATGCAAAAAAATAAATAAATAAAATAAAAATTCCCCGTGAGCATCTTGTTATTATGAGAAAAACATCTTGTTACGAAAAGAAAAGCACCTCCTTACTACGTGACAAGCATCATTATTATGAGAAAAGCATCTCATTATAGGAGAAAGCGTCTTGTTGCTATGAGAAGCATCTTGTTACTAAAAGAACATCATTGTTATTATGAGATGTAGTAACGGGACGCTTTCCTCGTAGTAACAGGATGCTTTTCTTGTAATTACATGGCAGCAATCTGTTTCCATATATTCCCCCAAAGTGACCATTTATATGTAGTGTAAATCACCCAAAAGTCACTAAACGATTTATTTTTGCTTTCCATTAAATGGCGTGAATGATTTTCTTCACTGTTTTCATTTGTGGGTGTTTTTTTAGTGGTCAATCTTACATGATTTGATCAACACTTTCCAAATCTGAGTCTCTCTGGACATGAACTTTATTGTAACCTCACTCTTGGTGTTACAGCTTTGTCAGTGTTCTGCAGTGCTCTGCATCACAGGTTCCGACTATCATGCAGATTTTTGTATTGGGAACCTGGTGTACATCGTCCTACGCTGTGTATAATTTTTCTCTCACAGATTTCTACGAATGACAATGTTTACTGACAGTGAAGTTTGAATAATTTTATGTATGCTTCTTCAACACAGTGGGCTTTATATTATTGAGAGCATTATTTACTTACTTCTGAATAGCAGTGTGTGTAGAATTTTTTTCTTATGTTTGGATTTTCAAGGTGCTCAGTATTGATGTGGCCGTTACTTTCACTTTGGCCAACTTTATCAAGGTGAACTTTGGTCTTGTGTACCAGTAGAAGAACGACTAGTTTGTTTGGTTTTTAAAAAAAATGGAGGAGCCATTGATTATTAAGTAAACTGGTCTGTTTCCATTTGCTAGGCAACTTTGTGGCAACTATGGTGTGATTTTTCTGTTTTTCTTGAACTAAAATTATCCTCCACTTTGTGTAGCGTGTGTACTGCTGCACATTTCCGATGATTGAGTTGTAAATGAACAACACACACAGTCAGCTGCAGATTTGAATATACCATGGTTAAATAAAAAAACAAACAAAAAAAAAACAAGGCAGGGCAGTAATGCATTCTTGGTATGACAGGGTTGTACACATGCTGTGCTGGAGCAGATAATGGATTCTACACTTTCCTGGTGACTGCCAGTAACGCCGCCTACTTCTGTTCTATAGGTTTCGTTTAATTCTGTTCAGCAGAAAGTTCTTTTATGCTTGGAATTATGTGCTTTCTCCTTTGAGAGGCAAATTGTTGTGAGCTCTGAGTGCACCTATGTAACTGCACATATGTACAATGCAGTGGTGCTTGTGTGTGTGCTCGCGAGAGATAGAGAGCTGAGAGATGGATAGAGAGAGAGAGAAACACAATGTTCATGATGTTATCTTCTGACAGATATGCCTGTAAGGCTGTTTGCCTTTCTGCATTAAGTGGGATGAGAGTGCATTAACTGTGATGAACACGTCAATGTTAGTGATGTGAAGTTAATGACAGAGAGGCAGATGTAGAGCCTTTACTGTCTATAGAATGTACAGAATCTTCTAGAAAGTCTTACACTGTGACCAATTTACTCAATGATTTGGTCAATTAGAGATAAAGAGCTTGCTTAACTATTATAGTAACCAGTTAATCAGGCAAACACTGCTGGGCAGATATTTAGGTGCTGGATCTTTCTCATTCTCAGTGTGTGGTGCTGGTACGTGTGCATCAGGTACAGCAGTGTTCTTGTGGTGAGACAGAACACCAACCAAATGTCTCCAGTTAAATGGTCAGAGACAGACACTGATTAAAACGAGGACAATTAACACACAATGTGGTCTCTAACTGTACACCTAAAAGGTGACCAATAAGGCCGGTAAAAAAAAGTAAGAAAATAATCAACAACAGGGTGGTGTGATGAAGCGGAGTTACTGTTACCAGCCAAAGTTTTTCCAATATCCTGAAATGTTTTCTAATTGATAAATGATCGACATGTCATACGTGTTATCCATTTATAATTTTATGTTGTGGGACAAGTTAGTTCCTGTTCTTGCTTACAACATAGGAGCTGTAAACAGTTGTTCCATCACCAGCCTCTCTTTTTGAATTTAATAAGACAAAGGAAAAAGAAAACAGGAAAAAAAACCTCAGTTCATCACGTTACAGACTGTTACAAAGCTCTGATAACGGAGACTCCTTCCATAAATGTTAAATAAATATCTTACAGAAAATCTTATCAACGATTATGCATTTTTCATTGTTAAATAACGTTTTTTTTAATCCTTTTATTAGACTTGGATAATGTAGACTGTCATACAAGTCCCTGTGAATGAGCTTTTATTATAGACGTATGCACGAATATAAACCTGCAATTTGAATTACAGCCAGCACTGCTGTCAGTGCTGCTGTTATAGAATAATATAGAAAATGACATCCTCTGACCAATCGGATTCGAGACAGAAACTACTGTTGTGCTGAGGATGTGATCAGCGGTAGTTCTGTGGTGGTTTATAGAAGCAGATGGACTCCAGTCAGTGATCATCAGCATGCTGTGGTGGACTGGCACTTTTGTGGGCTGCTTGGCAGTGTGGCAGCTGAGTGGGAGAAAACTGATTGTCACTCCCTTACTTTCTCCTCTTTCACCACCGCCCAAACCAGCCTAGCCTCTCTCACAACTCTCACCCAGAGAGAGTTTTCCACACCTCCCAATAGTCTCCACATCCATGTGAAAGAATCAGTCCTTTACCATCCTGTCTCCAAGCTTGTGCTCACATTCTCACATAGGATGGTAATATCAGAACTTGAAGAGGACATTTGAACAAGCTAATAAAACACACACACACAGACAGCATCCCTGGAGGCCCTTCCTACTCACTGCTCATCCAGAGGCTCATTTTTAACCTCTCGCTGCAGGAATAACAAACCTGTGCGTGTCCTCGGTGTAACAGGAATAGCTGACGTTGACACTCCTTGCAGGGTATAAAAACTCTTATATGTAAAATTCGGTGTTGAAAGTTGACACTGCACAAAAGTAGAAAACTGCATTTCCCAGTAGCAAGGAGGTAGCGTTGAATGCTTGATTCTGATTAGTCAGAAGTTGTTTTTTAATTTTCTGTAGCAGCAGGTTTATATTAATGAGCTCATTTTTGTAACAGAAGGATTATAAGTTTAGAAATACACAGGATAAGATGTTGCTATCCTTTTGTGCTAGCACGTACAAGATAGTCGCTGCTGATTGTTAAAGCAACACCGCGGCAAGAAGCTAGTGAGACGAGAAGTTCTCAGGTGGGCACCCTTCTTCCTTGACGTTTCATTGGTAAGCCCACTATGCCTTCAGAGGGCTCAACAGCGAACTCTGTCATCCCACACTCACCCCCCTCCTGTGTCTTACCATCCCCTAGGTTACGTCAGGGCCAAGATGGGGTCCTGCTTTTTAATCCACAGCCACTGGCTACTTCTCTCTTCTGCCTCTGACAAAGCTTTGATGGCCTCTAATCCCCAAGTCTCTGAGGAATCTGATGGTCCCACTTCCACAGGGCAGACTTCAGTGCTCCAGCCACGATGCTGAGCCTCCACTGCTAGCTCAGCATAGTGCAGATGTTTCCAAAAGCCATCCATACTGTCCTCCCAGGGTACAGTGAGTTTGATGATGTAGACGTTCCTGCGTGAAGAGGACCAGAGCACCAGGTCAGGCCTTAGGGTAGTGGCAGCAATCTCTGAAGGAAATACACGCTGCCAGCAAATGTCGACCTGCGTCTTCCAGTCATTGGCTAAGTATAGTTGGCCTCACTCCGGCAGTAAGGAGACACTCCTGGTTGCCTTGACCCCCTCCCAGACAAAGGCAATTGCCTGTAAGGGGTTTATCGTGGTGGTAGGGAATTAGGAGCAGCTTGTTTGCTTTCCAGGATGGAAGCAAGGTTCTTAAGGACTTGGTTGTGATGGCATGTGTACAGTCCCTGGGGGAGACTGACCTTACAGGCTGAGAGTATGTGTTTGAGGGAGGCTGGCACACCCTAGGTCTTCGCCCAACCACTGATGAAGACTGGTTGGTGTTGGAAGGAGGTCGTATTTAGCTTGGATAGTAAATCTCAGTCAACTTGCTTCCGTCTCACACATCCTTCCAGCTGATCTTCCTCTTCTCCACACCTTCCCGCTGCGTCCACTGTCCCTGCTTGCCAAGGGAGACTGCCTTGGCCCACCTTGCAGCCTCTTCCTGACAGTGTACTTCCTCCACCACTATCTTCCTCCGTCCTGAGGCTGTGGCCTCATTCCACCATGGATGACTTGTTAGCCCAAAGCCTCCCCTTCCTTGCTGGACATATCCCACAATGTCTGCTTGTCTCAGTGCTGCTGCTGCCTCTTGCACTGCTTTGGCTGGTCCCCATTTGCGCCCAGGTCTCAAGGTTGGTGCATTGCTGCACACCACCACATCTCAGGATTCATTCGGTGTCTTGTGGAATCTTATTTTTGCACACTTGTACTCCTCTGTTTAGTAAGAGGCAGTTTGAGGACCCCATCTCCAGACAGGCCTATGTTGGTGAGATACCGTGGAACTCCAAGCCACTTCTTGATGTTTGATTTTGTGATGATTTCTGTCAGGAGACGTTTATTTAACCTTTATGGAAGGAGTCCCTGGTGTAAGTCCTTTGTAACACACAACATGCCATGTTACACAGCATGCTGCATCACCTAACTTTCCTATAATCACCATCCCCCAAGAGTGTTATTCCTTACATCTTGACCAAATAGTGAAGTAGCACTTGATACACTGTATCTCATTTTCTTGACAAGCACAACATGAAAGTTTAATCCAACATTTTGTCTGTTGGTTAGAAACCAGAGTGATGACTCAGGTTTCTGGCTGCTAAGAAGGCTAAACTGACAGCTAGATAGTTTTGTTTAGCAGTTTTGTACAGAGTAACATCATGACGGTGTCAGATTTTTTAGTTAAGATAAGTCATGTGTATCTGTGAGGAACCAGAGATGTCAAATTCTTATTTTAGTGTCGTCTTGATATAAAATTCGGGGTTGTGGCAGCACCAACTCGGGTTAAAAGCAACCTTCGAGGCAGCCCGAGGTCTCGCGCGCGCGCGCACACACACACACACACACACACACACACACACATTTATATGGAATGCTTTCAGAGCTAGAGGAGGCCGTGTGTGATCCTGCTGGAAAAATCACAGGTCTCTGCAAACGCCTCTCGTCCTGAAGAGATCGAGAGAGCTGGCCGCTTAAATGGAAAGGATTCGGCCCAAGAGGCAGACTCTCAACAACAACAAAAAAAATGTGTGTGTGTGTGGCACCAAGGAGGACAGCTGGAGCTGGCTACATTGTTGATATTCCCGGGTGTTGATTTACAGAGGTATCATTACCATCAGATCGGCGTTAGCGTGAAGTGCACTGTGTTGTTATTGAGCATGTTGATCTTAGCCACTAAGTAAACATGCATAACCTTCTACATGTGTGATCACCTCATTTTCTTTTTCTGCTTTCTTCTCCTCTGATTGAATCTAAAAATATTTCCTTGATTGTCCGGATGAATGTTGAGTGTGAAGTGTGATGAGTGTCAGCAGGAGAGCTGTGTGTGTGTGTGTGTGTGTTCTCCTACACAACAACTGTCTTGGCCTCAGTTTTTTCTGACGTTTAAGGAAAGATGAAAATGAGTTGTGAATTGCAATAGACTTGGGGGAGGGGAGGGAGGGAGCAGCCTTTAGCCCCTCAGATGGACAGGCCCGAGGCACGCAGGCTGACGAGTCGATCACCGCTGCAGCAGAGCAGGGCGGCACAATGCAGCAGACATTTTCAGCGAATACAAGCTTGGCCTACCAAAGAGCAGACTCCTGTCACAAGCTCGCATAGATATGAGAACACACGCGGGAGCTGTCAGGATGAATCTCACCGCTCGAATGATATTTGAATTTTCATCATATTTACAGTTTTATAATGTATGATCCCACCGTCTACTTTTAGTTGCCTTACGCAAGTCTGCTGAAACACACGTTTGTGAAACTTTTTTGGGGTCTTTTGTGTGTCTTAATGAATAAATACATGTCAGTTTCAGTATACGCTGCTCATCAAAAGTTTTTCAGCAGCCTGCATTGGCTAAAATTTTAGTTAAATTTAGAGAAATAGGTATATGTGAACTGTCAATGTTTGTGATGGTTTATTTCATTGGGGGGGGGGACTGCTTCACCAAACAAGTGCCTTTAATAAAAGTCCCATTATAATCAGAGACTGGATGACGAAAAAAAAAAAAAAACTATAAAGTATGTCCTAAAAGTCAAGAAGTTAATTAGGTTCTTCAGTGTTCTTTTTCTAGACTCTACATAACAAGCCTTCATAGTGAATAGGAGGCCATTTGGAATTTGTTAAAGGTACATTTAATTTTTTTTTTTTATTTTTTTTATCTTGGAGTCGGTCATTTAAGAAATGTAAAATCCAACTGAATATCAGCAACACTTAAAAAAAACAAAAAAAAACAAAAAAAAAAAACACTGCATACATGAATATTAATCTGAAACATCTGAAAAAAAAACATGATTTTCTTTGCGTTGTTTATATGACACACAGGCACAGACACACACAGGAAATGTTCCTCTGTCTGCAGTATAAAATTATAGGCTCATTAATATTCAAATGCATTTCAGTACTTAATCTGTTAAGTAATTAAAATTCAAATGCACTTTTAAAGTGAGTTTGACAGCTGTAACACATTCTTCTGGCTGTCATGTCCAGCTCTGTTTATCCTTCTTCAAAGGATGAACAAGATTCTCTTTGCGCATTTTATTTTTTCTTTGCTCTGCATGGTTGCAGGTGCATCTGCTTTGCATATGAGTGTATATGTATGTCTTTTTTTTTTTTTTTTATCATCAATATTTGGGGACACACAGCTGAAAAGCAAAGCCAGTGTCCTCCTGTCCCTCCTCGACACTGTGTGCGTGCGCGCGTGCGCATGCACTCAGAGCCCACACACGTCTGCTGCGGTCAGAGCTAAAGTGTCAGCCAGAGACAGGGAGTGAAAGAGAGAAGTGGAGAGGAAGGGAGGAATATTTTGGCGATATCTGTCTGTCGATCTCAAGCCTGTGGGAAAGCGCTTTAAATAAAACAACACAAAGGAGAGCAGATGTCACGAGCAGCACTGAAGAAGTAAACAGGGCAGAAATAGTGTGTCTACTAATAGTATGCACTAAATTGTGTAATGTGCATCCATCAGGGGGCGTTGTTTTGTAACAGGAATGCACACACATTAGGGGTGAACGGTAGCTCATTTCACAATATTTCACAAGGAAAAACGAAAAAGATGATAATGGTCTGTATCATGGTGCAAACATTTCTGTTACATTTGTGACTGAAAAACTCAGTTATTGGAGTCTCTTACCAAAACACAAAGGATTTTAACAGTAATGTAAATTGTTTTCCATCATGTTTATGCTGCCGAGTTGTTGTTGTGCTGTTGGTGAAACCTGTGTCTCATTGTGTCTACAGGTAGAATGTAAGAAGGCCCAGCCCAAAGAGGTGATGTTCCCCCCGGGCACACGGGGCAGGGCCAGGGGTCTGCCCTACACCATGGACGCCTTCATGCTGGGAATGGGCATGCTGAGTGAGTACCGACACACACACACACTCATTCATTCATGTCGGCCAGGTGTGGATCATGTTTGCACTGAAACAGTTTTCTCAACAATTTTCTCCTTTAGCTCATGTTTGTTGTCCGATGTTTTGCATTTGATCCTAGGCTAATGTAGCTAAGAATTATTAGTAATTATTTCCATGTACACATAGTGTTATGATTTTCAAATCAACTATATAACTATTACAATCTCATTTTTTTTTAAAAATTATGGTGTAAAATAGCAGAAAGGAGGCTGTATTTACACTTCATCTGCACTTCATCTAGAGCCAAGGGGTTTCCACAGACTTTCAAACATTCTGTTTCACAAAGAAAAGCAGAACGTGATTGGTCCACCAGCTCAGGTGAATATCCCACTCATATATATGATTGGCTCTTAAATAGTTCCTTGTCAGCTGGATCAGGAGTGAGGTTCGTCCCCCAGCAATGATACACACTGAAGAGAGAATAAGGTTGAACGTTGCTGATTGTCTACCCTCTTGATTAGCGGTGTGATGTGCCAGGCCCCTACCAACCTGCGGTCCTGAGCTTCAGGTCGTCCCATATGGAAATGAGCCTGTGGAGGCGGGGCTGGGCATTGCAAGGCGTATGGCAGTGCCCATTGGACCACAGGCTGCATTACCAGCGCAAATGAGGAGGAAAATTGGGATAATGCTCTATTAGGGGCTCACCAATCCATCTGTCTGACCTCTGCTCTGGCTAATGACAGCACCGGTGAATCTCAGGAGCTCCTCACTGCTCCAGAGCCACCATGCAAGCTTCCACTTTATCACAGTCATCCCTATAACACACACACACCCACACACACAGCGCAGCACAGTGGGCAGTGGCTCAGAGGAGGCACCCTGAAATGAACAGAGTCTGATTCATGTCCTTTAGCGACAGTGCTGTGGTAGCAGCAGTATGTAAATGGCATTAGGGCCGCCTTTTCTTGCCAGCTTTCCCCGCAATCTGGCCGGATTGAACTTTTAACAAGCTGTGTGAACTTTTCAGAAGTTCTTACGGTTCAATGCTGTGGAGGATAGGGAGAGAGTTGGGGGGGAGAGAGATAGAGAGTGTCTTTTGAGTGCTCATGTGAAAATATTAACTCCAGACTTATCCACACTCGCGCTTATCTAAATGAAATTGGAAAATGCAGGCCAGCGCGACATAACTTAGTATAATTTGCATTCGAACGGGAGGAGGAAAAAAAAAAAGGCAGCCGAAGATCAGGACTCATTATTTAAGGAACTGTAGGTTCCCTTCTACGCCAGATCTCATTAAAACTCCTTCCTCGGCTCCTTTGTTTACCAGTCCTAATCGAACCATTTATCTTTATTGTGTTGTGCTGCATATATGTTTGCTGAAATTAATACACATTCGAGCTGGTGCGGAGTATGGGTGTACCAGATGGATAATTGATTTTAAAGTGAATCGGAACCGTTGAGCCATAAAATAGGTGCATTAGCATGCATATTAATAACGGGAAGAGGAGGGAGAAGCGACAGCAGCAGTAGCAGCAGCTGACTCTGGTGCTCCAGAGGAAGCAACAGTCTTTATTTACCCAACATGCATCATGCTGAGGTGATGCCTGATGCAATAAATAACATCATAACTTTACCATAGCGTTTTCCTGCTAACTGTTTCTTGCTATTGAGTCTCTACCTTCTAGGCTAATCGCTAAAGCCAGTGACTCAAGATTCGAGAAAAATGACTCGAGAAAAGGCGTTGTTCCTAGAGCAGGGCAAATCTGATTTGTTTCTTAAATCCAATTTTTTTTAGACGGAAACTTTGCATTGCAAGTTACAAGTGCCCGAGTCCGATTGGTCTGTTTACGTTTGCTCGCATATCCACATTGCTGTGAGTACATTATACGAAAGCAGGCGAAAGACATCACATCTAGTCACCTTTTTCGGCACAGACAGCCATGACCAGAGGTAAATAAGGTGGCGAGGACTGGGCGATAAGATATTGATATCATGATAAATTATGTTACAGTACACTTTTCTGAGATATTGTGGATAATATGAAATCTATTTAGTATGTTTTATTTTTTAAATAATTACAAACTGATTGAAAGCAGCTGACAATTTTTTAAAAATATTTACTGAAAGTGTAAAGAAAAAAAAATTGCTTCAATGTTATTTAATTTTTTTTATTGTAAATGTTTTTATTAATATTAAACAATTTTAATTTAAGTTTATTTTTAGTCAGGTCTGGAAGTATTTGGACAATGACAGAATTTTTGTGATTTTGATTGGGTGTATAAAGGCAAAATCAAAAAATTTTCCAAATACTTCCAGACCTAACTGTTTGTGTGTGTGTGTGTGTGTGTGTGTGTGTGTATAAAAACAAAAAAAAACACACACATCACACAAAAAATAAAAAACAACAGACATATATATATCTATAGAGAAC
>CM075019.1:3249707-3272601 GCA_037576675.1 Pangasius sanitwongsei
CTGTAAGTTGTGAGGTGGGGCCTCCATGGATCGGACTTGTTTGTCCAGCACATCCCACAGATGCTCGATCAGATTGAAATCTGGGGAATCTGGGGAATTTGGAGGCCAAGTCAACACCTTGAACTCTTTGTCATGTTACTTAAACCATTCCTGAACAATTTTTGCACCATGGCAAGGCACATAATCCTGCTGATAGGCCACTGCCATGAAGGGGTGAACTTGGTCTGCAACAATGTTTAGGTAGGTGGTACGTGTCAACATAACACCCACATGAATGCCAGGACCCAAGGTTTCCCGGCAGAACATTGCCCAGAGCATCACGCTGCCTCTGTCGGCGTGCCTTCTTCCCATAGTGCATTCTTGTGCCTTGGTCTGAGGCTCATGTGCCCATTGTAGGTGCTTTCGGCGGTGGACGGGGTCACCATGGGCACTCTGAATGGTCTGTGGCTACGCAGCCCCATACAAAAGCAAGCTGCGATGCACTGTGTCTTCTGACACCTTTCTATCATAGCCAGCATGAACTTTTTCAGCAGTTTGTGTTACAGTAGCTCTTCTCTGGGATCGGACCAGACGGGCTATCCTTCACTCCCCACGCACATCAGTGAGCCTTAGGCGCCCATGACCCTGTCGCTGGTTCACTGGTTGTCCTTCCTTGGACCTCTTTTGGTAGGTACTAACCACTGCATACCAGGAACACTCTACAAGACCTGCTGTTTTGGAGATGCTCTGACCCAGGTGTCTAGCCATCACAATTTGGCTATTATCAAAGTCGCTCAGATCCTAACGCTTGCCCATTTTTCTTGCTTCCGACAGATATTTAATCAGCCAGTCGTGCGGCATCAGCACAATGCAAAAAACCATGCCGATACAGGCAAGAGCTTCAGGTAATATTCACATCAAACTTCAGAATGAAGAAAATGTGTGAACTCTGACTTTGATCGTGGCATGGATGTTGGTACCAGATGGGTGGTTTGAGTATTTCAAACTGCTGATGATCTGGGATTTTCTGACACAACCGTATCTAGAGTTTACAAAGAATGGTGCAAAAAAAAAAAAACATTGATTGAGCAACTTTTTCCTGGTTCAATGTGTTGTGTGTTCTGAGATGCTTTTCTGCTTACCACAGGTGTGCCTATTTGAGTTACTGTAGACTTCCTGTCAGCTCAAACCAGTCTGGTCATTGTCCTCTGGTCTCACGCACAGGATTTTTTTATCCCGCACCATTCTGTGTAAACTCTAGAGACTGCCGTGTGTGAAAATCCCAGGAACTCAACAGTTTTCTGAAATACTCAAACCTGCCCTTCTGGATCCAACATCCATGCTATGATCAAAGTCACAGAGATCACATTTTTCTTCATTCTGATGTTTGATGTGATCATTAACCGAAGCGCTTGTATCTGCATGATTTTTTTGCATTGAGTTGCTGCCACATGATTGGCTGATTAGATAGCTGCATGAATGTACAGGTGCTCCTAATGAAGTGGACAGCGAGTGTATATAAGAGCTTTTGAGATTTAATAAATAACAAAATTGACTATAAAAAAAGTTGGATTTGTGGGATTTTTTTTAAAATCAGAATATCAAACTTGAATTGTCTCCACACCCTGTACGTCTCCTCTTCCTCTTTGCGTTGCCCCTCATGGATCAAGAAACTGCTTTCAGTATTCATTAGTCAGATGAACATGACTGAAAAGTGTCCCAGTGCTGTGATTGGACCAGTCACTCTGTGACCGAGCGTCGACTGCTCTGCCCTTTCAGTTAATGCTGTAGCTAGAACTTTCTTCTGCTGACCCGAGACCAATTTAACGATTGATTGTAGCGAGGCTTTGATTAGCAAAGATTAATCCTGAAAGGGCATCTCCCAAGTGTCACGCTTAAACATGCTGGACACACTCTTTTACCCCAAACCCTGCTGAGGCCTATTAGTCCTGAACCACCCTGGGTTATGCAGATAGCCTCGCTGCGGCGGGTTAGCGAAATTCCATCTGTAGCCATTGTCATATCTGCTGCTTTGTACGTGATGCATTTCAGCCAATTTTGCACCCCTGCTCCTCAATTAAATGTCACTGGTTACAGCCTGAGGGGCAGAACACTGTAGATACACTAAACGGCATTTAACTCTGGGTTTTTCATGACTCCTCCATCTAGCCGTGACCATTTCTCTGCATGACAATGATCTCTGTAGCAATTCGTACACATGTGGCAGAATACTATACACACTCATATATACTGAAAGAATTAATTTAGCACACTTCCTACTTGCTCTCACACTGCTTGGCTTTGCATCCAAGTTTTTCCATTTGGACAACATAAAATCAATAAAGCGTGTAAATAAAAAAAAAAAAGTAATAAACCAGGCCAAGAAAAACCGATCTGCCGGAATAGCAACAGAAAAGCTGCCACATCTCTCGGCAGCACCAGAGAAGGAGAGCAGATGGTGGAGAAATTCCCTCATGACACGTTCTGATTGAAGCTCTTCGCAGTTGCTTGCAAACATACCGTTGTAATATCCGTGTGCGTTTGGTGATGCTGCGGTGCATGATGCTGTACTTGTCTAAGCCAATATGCTAAATGCATGGTCTCTTTCCTGCTCTCTGTGTCTTTTTCTGGTCTCGTTCTCTTCTTTATCCTTCAGTCTCTTCCAGAAGAAAACTACGGTGATGTATCAGTGGTGGTATAAATAGTGTCTATAAGTGTGTACAGAGTATGTTCACTTTCTCAGGACTGTTGATTACAGCAAGCCAAAAAAAAAGGAACTGTTTGTAATTAAAGCTCCCTCTGCTGCCTGCAAGACGAACTGCAACTGCAATGAAAATACTGACATGGATTCACCTTCCTCAATGTTTGCGATGTTGACACTATACTTTCCCTGTTGATTCTCTTCTGAGGAAAGAGACAGAGCTGTGTAGCTCTGTTCCAGTTGGGACAGAGCTTATTTCTGTGCCTGACAGATGTAAGCCGCGTGTACGCGTGTACACATCGGAAAAGTATTCTTTAGTCGTGAGTTGAGGTTGTGGATCATAAAACGCATAATGTGACTTGCTTAATGCGACCAAAGTGCTGGCAGTATGAGGATTGTGATACTGATGTGTCTAAAATGTCGCTCTCTCTGTGTCCCCCTTAGGTTACCCAAACATTGTGGCAACATATGGGCGTGGATACACTGGATTTGCTCCGAGTTATAGCTACCAGTTTCCCGGTAAGTTACTGTATGGTGCTGCTAAAAATTAAAAACACGGTTCATGCGGTTGTTAATCAGAAACACGTAAGTAAGATTTTTGAATAAGCGAGTATATGGTCACATGACTTGTTACCAGTGCATGCTTGATCATAATGCATATTATAGTGGCTGGTAGAGCTGTGCAATTTTGTGAATTTTATCAACTTAAATGATTTAGTATGTGAATGCTAATGATATAGTATGTGAATGAGCGTATAATGTTACACTGTCACATGCGCGACAAACGTTAGCAGTAGTGCTACATTATGTGTTTGTATCACATAAACCAAAAAAAATGTAAAAATCATTCCATTCTTAAGGTGGAAAAACATCACAAGAATGTTTACTCGTTGATATCTTGCATAGTTTTATGGAAACCACGTAAACAGCCGCTGCCTTCACATTGTCTTTTTTCTCTTTTTACATTAGGCTGAATCCTAATAATAATAATATAATATGCTCACTACATAGGGTATAACGTAACAGCATTGTAGTGCATTGTAAAGGCAGTGGAATGATATTGGGAACTCGATTTGTGGTTTTGAGAAAAGAACGATTTCAGTCGGAGCCTTCTGATAACTTGAACATATTTTTATTTTTAATTAAGACAAGCATACATTATTAAAAAAGTACACAAAAGCTACGACATAAATGATATTCTCATTTAGTGAAAACATTTCTTTGCCTTACATTTTTTTGTGAAATCTGTCTTGACAGGTCTAATAGTGAGTGAGCATACATGTTTAATTTCCACAAGTAGTTGCACAATTTTCCTTGCCGTTAGTGGTCTGCATTATAGCTGCAGTGAAACCGAAAGCCACCACTCTGAACATGGCAATTGTGTGTTCACTCGGAGCTGCGGTCTGTGTGTGTGTGAGAGAGAGAAAGATGGTTAGAGTGATGAGGGCTCTTGGCGGCGAGATGTTGGCACCGATACACACCGGCTCGGCCTACGCCTCGCTGCCTGTTGACTTCCTGCTTTATTTAAGCCTCTTTACACATGCCTGTTTGCTGCTCCGGACATCGGTGGCACACGGCTGATAAGCTTGAATGGGAAACGTCTGACAGCAGCTCAAATCTCCGTAATAGGTTTTCTCGAGTGTGTGTGTGTGTGTGTGTGTGGAGGAAGGATGTGAGGATTATGATTGATACTGGTCTTACCATCTCACGTTCAGGTTTAGTGCTGCAGCGTGGAAAGCATCTTAATACTTTTGCGATGTAGGCAAGATATTTTGGCTTTTACTGAAGCGCTTCAAGTCATGACAGTCGAGTAGAGTCATCAAAGTAAAAGCCTAATTGCACATTTCGGCTTGCCGATTGACCTGAGCAATTAGGACCTCGTTCTTCTCCAGGCTTCTGTCAGTTTAGCGGGCGGAGAGCAGCTAATTGGAAACTCTTTCAATGCAGCATCGTGTAAGGAATCCATGAAAAAAATCATCAAACCACATATCAATCATTTCATCCTGTTCTTTTAAAAGCAAAGGAATGTGGAATTCATCTACAAGCCTGCTGAAGTGTACACTGAAAGGAGAGATGGCTAGAATGAAGGGATAATATGTAAAGTGTAAATTGGGAAGGGGTGTGTGTGTGTGGGTGCGTGCGTGCGTGCGTGTGCTGGCTTACGATCAGGGTTACTGATCATCAGCGCCGTGTAACATTAGACCAGGGCTTACATTAGACCAGCATTAGCATGGTCGCATCATTAATGCCACCCACGTTGAACCCCAGCAGCTCTCTACTTTCTCCTGTGCTGCTTTTAAATGCCTGTTAGGCCTCCATTAGGCCTGCGCTCCACTCTCTTTCTGTTTGCCTCAAAACAATTTGAAAAAGATGAAAAGTGTGCACATAATTACAGTCTGAAAAGTGCTGGCCTCTGGGGGAAACCTGCTCTCTTCTTTCTGTCTGTCTGTCTATCTATCTATCTATCTAAATTTGTTGTTCTCGCTTGCTCGTTTTGTACTTCTACATTTGGTGCTGTTAGAGAGGCTTTTTAATGCTTTGGATACACTGCATGACTTTCACAACCCTTACATGTTTATTTTTTTTAATAAATAAATAAATAAATAAAAAGACTGAGCATGACACACTTTCCCCCTGGACAAAGCATACAGGCAGCAGTAAGTCTATGAATTTACATTGGAAAGCCTCTCATGCTCTTGCTATAACAGTCACAAGTCAGATAATTAAGTTTATATGCGTTTTAACAGTGGATTATATGACAAATATCATATATACATTTCTATGATACACAATATGTATCAATATACAGGTTTGTTACAAAAAATGCCAGCAAAATGAAAAAAAGATCAGTTTAGGTGTACTTTTATTTAATATCTACCAAAATGAATTGAAATAGAGAAGAAAAATGAAATTTAATTAAATTATTTTTTAATAATTTTTTTTTTTTACAATTTTAAAGAGTCAACATTTTATCAAATTAGCTGCCACACACAGCTCTTTTCTACACTTTTCTGGCTACGTGCGAGTTTTATCTGAAATCAATAGAGGTGACTAAACAAGGTTAGCCAATGGTTAGCCATTTGTGGTGTAAATAGTAAGTTTTTGGTGACTTTTTTGACTAAATGAACCTGACCCTATATTGCCATGGTTCTCATAGACAGGGTGTCCAAGATTTATTTATTTTTTGTTCCAGTGGTAGGAATCACAACCCATAATTATCAAAGTTATTATATTTATTATTTAATTATTTTAGTTATTAGTCTGTTTGACTGGTTACCTGTACTGAAGAGGTTTAATACAAACCTCACTAACTCAAAAATAATGTCATCTAGAATCTAATGACAATTTTAATAAAAATGTATTCTGCGGCTCCAATAAATAGTCAGATATTTTAGCACATATTTAAATAATGAGCCTAATAAAAGTTGGATTATATTCATGAAATAAATCTGTACTGAAGGGGTCTTTAGAAATTATATGACAGTTTAAAGGAGTCTCTAGCTGCAAAATATTTGTGAATTTGTGCTGAAATGAATGCTTTTAATACAGATCCAGCTTTTGATACTGATATGTAGATCGGTGCATAAATAAACAGTGGCACTAAAAACAGTAGTGAACACTAAAACAGACAGCCGTTATTCAGTTCAGTGTGCCCAGTCCAAGGACTGGCGGTTGTGTGTTAGCGTATCTGTCAGAACTAATCCCCTAGCTTTGGCCCCATAACACCCTCCCTACAACCCCCTGCCTCCCCTAACCCGATCCATGCTCTCGGCGACTTTGCTGTAGAGTGGAGAAGGTGAGTGTGTATGGAGCTCATTTCGTTTCAAAGTGCTCTCTCTAAGCCTCCTTCCGTGTGGAGTGCATGGGGGGGATGAGTGAGAGAACAGAGAAGGATTGATGCTCCTTCTGTTCCCTGTCAATGAGGGCATACCTCTCATTTTCACAGACCACCCATATGCACGAGCGGCCCAGCTTTCTCAGAATGAAAACGTTAAACACTCTGTCTGTGTAAGGTCACAACAGTGTGTCAGCTTGTGCTCAGATCAAATGTACATTCTGCATTTATAAAGAGTGTGTGTGTTTTAATTGTATGCTCACAGTACTCTGTGTGTGTGACCAGTTTAAAGTTTGTCCTGTTAGCGTTGCCACAGTTCAGCACTCTACTGTTACCTGGGCTGAAGCATTTCTGTCTATCCTTAGAATGAAAGTCCATCCTTAGAATGAAATGTTTAATCCTTACATGCCTACATACACATAGATTCTGCATTAGCCACTACTAGTTTCGACAATATTATACAATGCTGGAGTATTATTGAATGAAGGAATGTAGTGTTCCAAACATCTGCTCTTGCCACTTTCTCTCTTTTTTTACACACACACACACACACACACACCCCCACCCCCACCACAGCTTCACAGGTCATCAGAGGTCTGTTGGGAGTGACAAGCTTCTCTGTTAGCTCCTCCAGTCTTTCCCATATATCAGTGAATGCAAAGAGACGAGATGGGCAGGAGAGCTGGAGGTGGCACGAAACATCTCTCTATCTGCTCCAGCATCAGCATTCATCCTCCCTCACGCTATTTCTCTTTAGCTCCTTCATCTTTATGAGACACGGGCTGACTCATGAGCAAATCACATTGTTGCTCTCACTCTCAGCTCGGCTCCACTCTGCTTTATTGCTACAAATGTCACAAGTTGCATCATCCCCAAAGAAAATCACATGGCTGAATGAAAGAACGTGACTATTAGTCAAATTATTAAATCTAAGCAAAGAGTGACAGAAGAAGAAGGATAAGAAAAGTAGAATTATTTGGGGGAAAAAAAGGTTGATAACTTGTCTCGCTGCTTGCCCCTCAGGTGGTGACGGGATGACACAAATGACTTCAATACTCTTTAAATGTATGGCAGCTTAGTGCTGTAAGGCCACTCCTGACTCTTTCTCAGGTTTACTTTGCTCTTTCTCCATCACTTCACAGGTGTACAGACCTCATGTTATGATTTGATTTTGATATGATTATTTGTGTTACTCTAAATGCATACCATTTTAAAATGATTAATTTTCTAATTTATCGATTAAAAAGAAGTGTAAATATAGGAGTTTTCAGTGGCTGCATCTCAAATGTTGTGCTATGTAGTGCCCAAGGTAGGTCTTACAGCTGCTTTGTTACACCTTATGTTAGTAAGCATGAACAGGGACTAGGAAACATTTGGTTGAATGAAGACAAGTTGGAAATGTCAGATTTTTTACAAGGCCCAGGTCAACTAAGACACAAAATTTTTATATACTGACCCCTGAATATAAACAAACTATTAAAAAAAAAAGAATAGAATATAAATATATATTTTTTTATATATAGTTTTTTAAATTTTTTAAACTTCTACCCATAGAACCCATTTTTATTAATTATTACCCATTATTTATATGCACAATAACTTCACAAGACCTCACAGCCCAGCATTAAAGTTCACCACTGTAATAAAAAAAAAAACAACAAAATCCCCCAGATATGCTTCATGGACCCCACTTCAAGTACCATCTAAAGCTTAAAAAAAAAAAAAAAAAAAACAGTGACAGGGAAAATATTATAATTTTATTATGATAAAATTGATATTGAAACTTTTCTTTGCTTGAGAAAGCTGCAGAATTTTCACTTATTGTGTTTTTTTGCCATATGTATGAATAGTGTAGAGGTAAAAACATTTAAAATCCATTTGAATGGTTTTATTGTATTAAGGAATTAAAACTCGGATTTAAATTGAAAAGGAATTTAATTCAAGCATGCACATTTATGTGCAGAAGTCTGAGAATCATCCAAGAAAGAATCATGATTCATCTAGGAATCAATCAATTTTTCTTGTTTCTAAGTATCTCCATCTCTCATTTCCTATTATATTCTCTCTCTCCCTCTCTCTCTCCCTCTCTCTCTCTGCACTGACAGTAAACAAAGAGTAACAGGACACAAAGGCAAGAGGTGAAAGTCAGTAAGGATCGTTTTACTGTGGCACAGAGGTCATAGCCATGAACACACACACACACACACACTCACTTACCCCTCTGTAACTTATTCGCTTGCACAGAGGGCATACAATGCATAACCTCTCCTCCTCTTCATCATGAACAGGAGCGGCCCGTGCGCGCGCACACACTTACTTGGACAGTGTGAAGTGCTGTGCTGTCATTATGGAAATTGGCCATCTGGAAGGAGGAAACATCGGGGAAGAGCTCGGCTTTTTACGGCTTGGCCTGAAACGGCACTTTCATTCTCATTCTCCTGTCTCAATCTGCTGTTCTCCTGCTAGCCTCTCAGCTGATGTGTGTGTGTGTGTGTGCTAGAGCTTTAATCAGACCTGAAATAATGAACTCACTCCGATTGCAGCATAATAACATTCGGTCTGAACCCGAGACGCCCAGATCATGACCTTAACCATCACTTTAATCAGACATGGCATTCCTAACGATGGCGCATGTTAGTGTCTAATGACAGTGACAGCTGTCGTCAGATCTTCTGTAAACAGGAGAAAAATTAATAATTATCAGTCACATTCAATAAAATAAGTTTCAAAATTAAAAGAAGAGTTCAGTTAGCACAAATGTAGTCATTTATGGGTGTGTTTAGTTTTACATACGACGTGCGATGCAGAGACGGTATGAGCAACCTGCTTTTTTCCTTATTTGAGCCACACGTTATTCACTAGGGGAGTGAATTGTCTTAAACGACTCGGCTCAGCACCGATTCGGCTCAGCACCGATACGACTTGGCTCAGCACCGAGCTGTTCATAGCTGCCTTCTGTAGTACACATAGACTTGTGTTCATGCACATACATGCATAAGTAATGATCACACACATAAAGGCCAGAAATGCATCTACTCATCTGTGTATGTGTGTGTGTGTGTGTGTGAGTGTGTGAGAGAGAGAGAGAGAGAGAGAGAGAGAGAGAGAGAGCTATAAGTGGTCCCTTAGCATGGTCAGCTCCCACCTCTCACAACCTCAATTACACATTTGGATGTGAGGTACTTAAAGGCTTTAATAAGCACCTAGGACCCTGCTGCTTGTGTGTGTGCACGGTGTTCAGGCGTGTGTGAGCTTGCCTTGTTTGGAGATCTCACACCTCCTCACTAATGTCCTCATGGACAAGACGAAGCTGTGGAGGAAGAGGTGCAGAAATGTGTGTGTGCTAGTGATTAAGAGCTTTATAAAGAGAGCATGAAATAGTCATTTATCAGAAGTCATGATATTTGAGGATTAGAAGTCATATTTAGCACTGAAGCCTGAAGCTATCAATTCAGCTGTAACATTTTTTGTAAATCCCCAATTCATCTTCTCTTTTTCCCATTAATGATCAATATAAACAATATTGATGTAAATGGAGCCCTAAAACCGCTTTCAGGTGTGTGTTTAAATATGAGACGTAGAAAATGAGACTCAAATCATATTTTTGTTTTAGATTACACCAGTCATTTTTTAATCATCTCTGTAATTTAAATATGATTAAGCATGATCATGTTCTTAGAGAAAATGAGCTGAGTGAATTTTTATAGTATTGCTGTACTCTTAATAATCTCACAAGTCAGATTTTCAGATATAGAGATTCTGGTGCTTTTGGTCACATAGCCAAGAACAGGCTACTGTGACGAGAGTTAGACTGATTACGTGACTAACATTTCAAATGACCAGCCACAGAGCTCTGTTTTTGTGTGATATAGAGAACCACCGAAAAGTCTCAAGGACTTTTTGTTTTCACTGGAGCATTACAAGTTTTGTTTTTTTTTTGTCCTTTTGTGATGGAACGACTGTTTGTAGCTGCTATAATGTAAGGGATAACAAGGAACTTGTTTCTTGGGCGTTCCACAACATTAAACTTAACAAAAATGGTTTTTAAATGATAAAATTGGTTAATAAATGATAAATTGTAATTGTTGTCAAATGGCTGTGGTATTAGAGGAATAGAAACATTTCAGGACGATTCACATTGGGCCGGGTATTCCACCACCTCATCATTGATTATTTTCCTATAACAGCACGCCCCCAAGTGTTTTCCTTCCATACTTGGTGGAGATCATGGAATGATGTCATTAACACTAAAGAAATGAGTTATAAAAATATGAACAAACACAATTTCACAGATGTTCCAGTCAGCAGAAACACAAGAATATCTTGTTGACATGCCGCTAACTGCTGCAAACTGAACATTTTAACTTATATATACAGAATGCCAGGAACTCTTTAACTTTTTAACATCAGGCTTCATAAAAGATGTCACACAGATAAAGTTGTGAATGGAACTGTGAGCACACATGCATATAGGTAGCCAAGAGGCTAGTCATGGCTAGACTGACATACAATATACGTCAGATGGTCTGTGGACAGGGCAACAGAGACTACAGCAGTAGTAAATATGGCTCATTTTGACCCAGACAGAAAGAAAAGCTAAGCCACTCAAATGCTGGACAATTCAGCCCATTGTTTCACTTGGTATTTAATCAAAAATGGGGTCCTTTTATTATTAGTGCCATGTGTAATGGACTGAAAAAACACTGACAGCACACAGATGGTACACATTTCACATTTTTCATTATTGACTCTAATCTAAAATGTTGGGCTGATGTTAGAAAGAAAAGATTTCTAGAGCTCGATCCTGAACTTGGGTTACGGTCTGTGTGGCGTTTGTCATGTTCTTCGCGTGTGGGTTTCTTGCAGGTTCTCCAGTTTCTTCCCACCTCCCAAAAACATGCCAGTATGTAGATTGGCTGTGCTAAACTGCTCCTCGATGTGAATGTGTGATGGACTAGCGTCCCATTCAGGGTGTATTCCCGTCTCACACCCAGTGTTCCTGGGATAGACTCTTGAAGATGAATGAATGAGGCATTTCTTTCACCCATTGAGACCAGGTGTTCATCTTTAAAGCTTCTGAATGTGATGTCCCATTTTCTTGTCGTCCTCTCTCTTTTTCTCTCCTCTGTCTCCCATGATTCCTGACTGTACTCAGAGTGGTTCAGCCCAGAGCACACATCACCACACGTGTGTACTCCTCTCCATGTATTATGAAGGCTCTTTGCTTTGTATTGAGTGGCAGTAAAGATGTAATAGTGAGCCATAAAACATGCTTAAACTCCAGCAGTAACCTTGCACGCACACTGATTTCCTTCAGCCGCCATCCATCTCTGTGTTGCACAGGAAGAGTTCGACTCTGTTTGACCAAGCTCTTGCTTTCATCTCCCTCTCCTTCACAGCTTGCTGGGGATTTGTGTGTTTTCTTTTAAAACCCCCACAGTCGTTTCTTGAGTGTTTGGAGAAGGCCATTAAAATGCATAACAAATTAGGAGTGTTTACTCTGGTGCTAACGAGTGGGAGGCCGTGGTGGCCCCGCTAATTAATAGTGGCACTTCGAGCTAATAAGACTGGCGTCTTGCGAGCAGGGTGGAGTCTCTTCCTGCTTTCTCTCGGCATTCTTTGATTTTGAGAAATCCTCTAAGGGAAAATGATTCCCAGGGTGCCCAGTGATCCTGGATCAGTCTGGTCTGAGGATACAGACAGAGGATCAGTGGAGATCAGGCAGTGTTTCTGAGGAACAGGTATTCCTCCTGATTTTCAGACCTGTCAGATATTTTTTTCCAACACTTTGATAGAGGGAAGCTTTTACAGAGGACCACACGGGTCAGCACTCTTCATCCTAGGGCCTCCAAGACGGCAAAAAAAAAAGAGGAAAGGGGAGGCAGAGTGAAAAAAGCAAGCTGTAACCTTGACGGTGTGATGAGTCTTCCATTAGCCACAGGTCAGACTCACAGTAACCCGGCTATTTGTGGCGCCGGCGTGAGAAATTATTTATTTTAGCGGACGTCTTTCTGCTTGCTTGGCTGCTTCAAGAGACGCCGTGGCCCCAGCAAGGTCTGAGAGACACGCAAAGTTTTGATGTTTTATGATACGTGTGAATATGGCTCTCATGGAGGCGACCGGGGGCGAGTAAGTCACCCCCATAAAATACGTCCGGCGGAACGGTAATGAGCGAGTAATGCGGGCCAAAGGCATACATCACAGTGTTACAATAGCCTTATTACCCACGCAGGGCACAGAAGCTCAGAGCGCCGCCCCCGTGTGTATCCAGCTGTGTAAGTGTGTGCTAATGCGTCATAAATTACACCTTGGCTCTGTACTTTCAGTCCTGTGCCGCTGATGAGTTCAGACTCTAGTTAGGCTTGCGAGACGGTGCCTGTCATACGCTTTCATATACAAAATGACATGCCATTACGGAGCTGGCGAAAATGAATGCAACACGGCTGTCTGAAGTGCAGCTAATGCACGAAGAAGAACAATGGCATGTATTTCTGGGAAACTTTTCTCCGGCTCACCCCTTTTAAACAGTGGCTCAAGTGTGTGTACTCATCAGAGAAAAGCCAATCCTAGAGAGCCCCTTTATTTAACTTCATATAACTTTTGTTTAAAATCCAGATGGTGACAGAAAAGATGTCTGTATTAAATGAGCCAAACTGTTCAGCCATGTGCTATATTTTGGACATAACGAAAGTTACACAATACATTAGTTTTGTCGTGGAGCTACAACGCTAATGTAGCTCATCAACAAGTATAGTATATTCTGTATATTATCATCAGCACAACTTCCAGCTTTCAAAAAAAAAAAAAAAATCTGATTGCGGTAGTCTGTCCCACAAAACTTTCCAGTGTTCAGCTACATCATGAAGATTATTTCACGTTTATAGGTGACCTTAAGTCCCATCAGCATACCCGTGACATTGGTAAAGATCTAAATATGGTATGAGGATCGTATTTACATAAACGATTTTACTTATCTGTAATAGCATCATAGCTGTAGTGTAATACAAAAAAAAAAAAGCAAAAGCTCAGTAGTGAGCATGCCTTGGCTGACTTTATCCAGGGGACTACATCAGGAGAAAATTATGTAAAGTTGATTTTTCATTGACTTGTTCCTTCAGGGATCCTCAAGTGCATCTTAAGAATCACACTTTCCCAAAAGCTCACATCTTGCTTCCATGAGTTCTCCTTTGGGTGGAAGTGTGTGTGTATGTGTGTGTGTGTGTGGAGATGAGCTCTGTACTGCGTAAAGAGGCACCTGGGCTCGGGGCCACTCACTTCGATTCAGGGCTTTGATAGCACTCTGCCAAGCCTTTCTGAAAACAACAAATGCCACCAGCTCGTGGCAGAACGCCCCAACAATAAGCTAGCTGTCAATCCACAGATGAAAAGATAGCAATAGCTGTTCTCCCCTTGACTATTCTTATTTGTCATGATTTTCTTTCTCTTTACGTTTATCTTTTTCGTAACGTTTTCTTTTCAAATATGACAGAGAGGGGCAAGCTTTCTATTTCACACGAACCTGCAGGCTGAAGAAAGGAGGAGCAGGCTGAGCCTGGCGGATTTGGCCCGGGAGTCTCAGCTGTATTTACAGCTTGATCCTCTTTTTATGAGTGCTGGTGCTGCAGCTTGTGAAGTTTAGCCCCACTCACCGGCAGATTTGCTGTTTCAGGGCCTCAGGATTCGACTGGAATCGACTGGTGTTTGGTTTTCCTGTGTTGTGCTCACAACTATCTGCCTCTTAATGGCAACCCTAGTTTCCCGGTTGCTAATTTAACATTCCAGTGCACTGTATAATTGCATAAGCTTGTAAGTGATCCTAGTGTTAGAGCTGACAGAAATAACAAGTCCATCCCTCATTTCAATTCTGACTGAGAGTCTATGACTTGTAGTCCTTCATTCCTCAGCAGGTGTGGCGGAAATGAAAGGATGGAGTAGGTAGAAGCAGAGCATGGAAGCAAGAAACCAGGCACAAGAGAAGCTAATATTACAATAGTTGTCAAAAATTAAATGTACATGAATTTACCTTTATCTAAATAACTACAGGAAGCATATTGCTACCAGTTTAGTGCAAACTGCATGTTTAAATCATCACGCCACTTTTCTCAAAAGTCACTGTTTGACTCAGTACTGTCATTCATAAAAGGACAGTTTCATAAAATAGTATATTATTACAAAAATCTGCCTTTAAACTATCAAGTCTGATGCTGGTTTGTAGTGACACCATTCTGCGCTGAGGAAAAAGTGTGATTCCAACTTGTATTTTATTGTTGCTCCTAGCTTGTCACGTGTGTCAGAAGCCACATCAGCAAGTTTGTTTAAGACACAGTTTGCGGTGATTGTCCGATTTTTTATTATTTTTTTTTTCTTTTTAACACTTTTTATTTACCTGCTAGTAAACTGGTAGTTAAAAGCAACATTAGCAAGTGCAGTAAAGTGAACTTTGTTCACCAAATACATCTTGGCTGATTGACAGATTGGCTGATTTGTGGTAAGAGAGAAATTATGTAAATTCTCCTAGTTGAACCATCACTGATTGTCACTCAGCACCTAGCATCAAAGTTCTCATCCAGATAGCTTTAATCAGCATGAACATCATCAGCATCCACCAAAGAGAAATCAGGCTGAAGGAGACAACTATTACTGGCCGAGAGCCAGATATTTAAAGAGCTTGGATACTATTTTGACAGCAGTCTTGGTGGAACCTTTGCTCACGATTTTTCCTTCATGCTAGTTTTGATCTTATTGGAGCGTGGGTTCGGTTTTGGCAAACTAGCAGCTGCAGGGTTTGTGCTGCACTGAGCATGAAGCATGTTTGCTCTGTGGCGTGATCAGCTCCTCTTCTCCTCTCTCGACCTGAAAGTGAGTGTAGCTCCAGGCCCACGAGGAACCCTGCCATACAGTTTGGGATGCTCTCCTGAGACCCCTGGCCAAGGCTGTAAGCAGATGTGTCCTTGTGCCCTCCCTGGAGTCCTGCCGTCTGTCCAAGTGCAGCTTCGGATGACAGCAGGGGCAAAAACAACACTGTGTATTGGGGGGGGGGAAAAAAAAAACCCTAAAATCGAAATATTGGCTGGTTATTATCGCGCTGGTAATAAAAGGGCCATGAAATTGATTTAATGCCGCAGCGCCTCTCTTGGGCGGCTTCTCACAGCACCAACGCAAAACAATGAGCTGGCAAGAACTATTAATTAACCCTCCTAATCCGGCACAGTTAATCTCTCTGAAGAACTTTTTTGTGCTAAGTTTGAGAGCAGAGCAACTGAGCAGTGACTGGCGACGAGGGAGGCGAAGTACTCAAGCAAAATAAAAGAGCATTTGACTTGTGGCTCTGGAGAGGACCATTTTACGATGAAAGGGGCTAAGAGGTGGACTGAGCGAGAGGAGACGAGAGGATGTGGTTTTTGCAGAGAAACACGAGGTTTGTGATTGTAATTACCATAGATTTAGTGCTGTGAAGAGATTAATGAGTGTGGACAAGAATAAAGAAATGAAAAGTGCAATTAGAGTGAGGATGCTAATCCAGGACAAAGTCTGATTGTGAAGTGACCCTGATAAGTGATTTTTCCTTTTTTTTTTCATCCTAACCGAATGACCACAATACTGCAATGCTGGAATATTCTGAGTCTTTCCTTAACAACAATATATGAAAGATATAGTTGTATGCAAATGTTTGGGCTCCCCTCACCAAATTACATTTTTTGTTGATTTTTAAAGTAAACACAACCAGTGCATCAAACTATTTTTCTGCAAATGTTAATGCCGATGTTAATACGTTCTGCATCTGTCTCTAGGCAAGAGGACCTGAACATGATGTACTAGTGTGTAGACTAATTTCCTTGTCCTGATTGGTAGGTTGGAGGTTGGTGGTGTGTATCATTTGTTTTTCATTCTTTCTTTGGCAAGAAACTTTGCCAAATATTGAAGCATTGAAGCACTATTTAAATAAAGTTAAATAAATAAAAAAAACCTGACCCTTCTACACAGCTGGCTGGTACAAAATGAGCTAGCAGGCCTAAGCCCTTCATCTCTTTCAAGAAGAAAAAAAAAAAAAAAGATTGCCTTCCACATCATCTTATTTGCTGTTAACAAATGGCTTGAAGTGGATTTAAAAAAACCAAATTTTTTTTTTTTTTTTTTTAACCAAGAACAATAGCAACACCAGTGATAGGTGACACACTGCATGTCCTTCATCTCGTATGACATGATGCATATATACACTGGTGAATTTTAGATTCAAATGCTCTCCTTCCAGGATGTTTAATTTTATCAGCAAGAAAACTGATGTGTTGTCAAAAGTGGAATGCTAGTTGCACCACCCACTGACTATGGCAACCAGTAGGAGACTTGAGACTTGGAGCGATAAAATTGCTGTGTGTGAGAACATACCTTAAGACTTTTAATCGGCCTCTCTGTTAATCATTAGGACTTTTAAACGAGACTGGTGTGTTAGCTGTTGCGGGAATTGGAGTGACAATGAGGGCTGGATGAGCTGTCCGAGCTGAGCTATGTCTGATTACATGCTATCACTCCATCTGACTGTGAGTCCCATCTCCACTGTCGGACCACCACTGTCTGATGAGCTGCTGTCACACACTGATCTATGCCTTCATTAAAGTGCCCGGTCTATAATTATATTTATTATAATGTAATGTCTCAGCTGTGTTACTCTGATGTATGTCCCTAATCAGACACCGCTAATGACAATGTTTGATTACAGTGTTCAACAAACAAACCTTTGTGTTGTATTTAACATTATTTACTGGTTCATGTGTAATGGCTTTTGATTTGACCACCATCTGTGAAGCTTCACTTTAAAACTTGCCATAACGAGTTCAGTAATCTTAATCCTTATATTTAAACTCAGCCTTGATCATGTGCATCTGATGAGACACTTCATTCTCCTCGATTAAGGCTCTTTAAGAAGACCACATGGCTTTTGACGGGCCTCATTGGCGCACACGGAGTGGAATGGTGTAATAGGCACTCAATAACAAGCTATTAATCCCCCTGTCCCCATCTTTTTTTGGGGGTGAGGAGGTTCTGGATGGATGCTGTGGGGCAGACCAGCCAAGCTTAGCCAATGACTACCATTATTCATTTTCCTCTCACTGTGCCTGAGATCAAGAGGCACGTGTGCGCGCGCACAAAGGCTGGCTGGTACCTAAACCGGGTTTTCCCAATCCAGTCCTCAGGGACTCCCCAGACCAGTCATCTCCACAGAGCAACAATGAAAAGTCTCAAGTGTTGCTATGTTAAAATAAGTAAAGGTGACGTTAGCTAATTCACAATGAAAGACTGATTGTAAGTTCCATCTAAATTAAAACCTAATTATGTGGTTATTCTTTGCACCTAACATTAATGCTAGCTACTGCTCCAACACATTAACTAGCATACTAAATACAAGGTGGCGTTTCAGCCATAATACACTGGACTCAAGGGCAATCAAGGGGACTGAATTCCTACATGACCGTCACAATCTCAGAATCATTGCACTGTTCACATGACTTCTATCGCACAGTACACAAGCGATCACAGACAATGCTCACATAGTGCACAATCTTTCACTCTGCCAAACCACAGGTGAGTCCCACACCTCGCTTTCTCACAAAAATAAGCATGAGAACTGTCTATTGTGTCTATCTGCACTAGACAAAAGTATGGAAACAAGAAAAAAAAAAAAAAAAAAGAAAAATGTGGAGGAAAGATTGTTTGGGGAGATGTGTGCAGCAAGGGTTGTCTGTTCTGCAAAGAGAAATGGAGGTATACTGAAAAGACACATAGCTGTTTTTATACTGTGCTTATACAGAAATCATGTTGTGTTTGTTTTTAGCTGATCCTGACAACCATTTGGGTATGGCATGCCAAATCATTTCTAATAGGAACAATGTTATTGTGCTTATATTTTGCCCTTGCACTCCTACACAAATAGCTGGATGATAAACTGGATTCAGGGATCTGCTGCGCATGACAGGAGATGAATTTGATTTCCTCTTGGGCCCTCATTGATTGTTTCCCAGCGCTGTTCTTGCTGCTTGTTGTGGAGGTGCTCACATTAAAGATTCATCGCAGAGAATTTCAACCATGCTTGAAAAAAATCGGCGCGTCGGGAAATCAGGGCTATATCCTGTAGTGTGCATTCGACAGTAGGAATCAGTGAGTCTAAATCTTCTATTCTATGACAGCATGTTGAACCACTGAGGCAAGAGGGCAGGCTCTTTGGTTTTGTTAAATTATAGGGTGTATATTCATCCAAACAACCATCCATTTACTTTAGCCTGTACTTTTACCAGTTGGCTTGGACTGATATCCAGCTGCCTGGTGAATATTTGGTGTGAATGGCCCTTTACTGGCCATCGGACCTCTTCACACTCCTCACTTGAACAGTCCTATAATTTTTTGCTCAAGTGAAACATTTCATTGCTTGCTGTCTGCATGTGTGTGAGATAAAAAGCAGAACTTTTTACAGAAAAAAAGCCATCAGTCCCCATGCATGAACCCCATGCTGTTGTGTTGAATGGAATTATGGTGCTGAAAAGGAGTCAGGCATGTTGTGAGGAATATGAGAGAGAGAGAGTGAAGGAGGGCGAGAGAGGTAGGGAGAGAGGGGGAGCATGAGTGAGTAAATGGGAACCTGCCGCTGACTCAATAAAGAGGTATGGAGGAGCTTTCACAGATCGAAGCCTGAGCTCTCGTCACTACTTCTCTCTAATTATTTCATTTGAGTAAATGATTGTGCTGGCACCCCCGTTATAGTCACTTTATTCAGTCTGCCTCACAGCAATGCTGCACATGCGAGAGAGAAAAGAGTGTGAGAAATAAAATGTTTATGGGCATTGCTTATTCATGGTTCTCAGTTGCCCTCTACATTCCATTTATGCTCAAACTGAAATCTTTATATTTCTTAACTGTTCTTAGAGAGTCTACATGGATACAGTGCCATTGTCTGTTTTTAATAGGTTATTGTCCAACTGTACATGTGAATTGTACATGTTTAAGCTCTAATAAAAGTATAAAAAGTTAAGTGCTCTCGTTAAAAGTGCAATACAAATAAAAATCGAACTGACTGCTGGTAAACATCATCAGTAACTGTCATGATCACAGAGCAACAGTAGTGTAAATGGTTATGAGTACTAACAGCTTGTGTCTGTTTGTGTGTCAGGTTTCCCGGCAGCGGCGTATGGTCCGGTGGCGGCGGCGGCGGCAGTGGCAGCAGCACGAGGCTCAGGTAGGGGCGCCCGAGGAAGAGGCAGCTACGTGGCGTACCCACAGAACCCGGGGCCAGGTAAACACTCTGACCGCGTGTGTTCTGTGTGGTTACGGCTGTGTCCATCCTCTTCTGCACTCTACACTTACACACCTTAAACAAGAGAGTGGCAGCTTTACCAGTTCTCCCCAAAACAACTAAACTAAATCACTAGCACACCTTTTCTGGATCATGATTGTTATATATTCCCTTTTGCTAGAAGTTCTAATTGTTTTTAAATAATTTTACGAGTATGATTTAACCCTCAGTAACACACGTGTATATAAAAGTGCACCAGTAAGCACACATCCTGACAGAAAAGGAGGAATGGGATTTTCTCCTCTTTATCACTCTTCATGGATCGGCTCGTCAGCTTCAACAAATCTGCCTCCTCAGTAGCAGTAAATAAATCAATGGCTTCTCAGGAGAGTCTGCTTGCCTTTAGCACAGTTTAGAACTGAGGTGACGGACATCTTTAATGGGCAGACCGACACCCCAGGGACCCCAGTGCTTTTTGTTCGGTAATTAAGCACCATCCTGGAGTGGGTACCCTCTGGGTGATGTGCTGTGATTGGATGGGCTGCTGCTGAGTTCTCCAGTCGTCGACCGCCGTCTGTTTTCCATTTCCCGCTGAGCCAAGATGAATCCATGGCAGATTTTAGTAGAGAGATTCACAGTGTAATAAAATAGATAATATAGTAAGACGCATTAAATTTGCATGCACAGAACTTTGTACATTTGACTAATTTTGCATGAGAAATTTACTTTGTGGAGCACTATTACCACTTCTGCTAATGACAAATAACCATCCGTTCACATTAGAGGGTTCCAATCAGAGACAGTAGTAGCCAAAATGTATGTCTCTTTGTTTCAAATGCACTTGTTGGATTTACATGTTACATGCTAGCTTCATCAACGTACACTTTCCAGAGGCACCACTTCCTTCCAATCTTTATTTTTCTTTGTAATGTTTCAGTAGACATTTAATGATGAAACCACAGTTAGAAGATTTTCTTCCATTTTTTGTGCATCAAACAGTAAATGGGAACTAATTGAAGGTACGATCTAAAGCTGTGAGTGGGGAATTGAAAAACGTCAGACCACACATGGCATTGGATTGGTTCGAGGAATTGCTCAATTGTGATTTGTTGCTTTGTGTCTTACCTAATTTGCATAAAGTCTCGATTGAAATGTCTCTTGTCGCAATGTCGCTGAAAAACAGCTCCGGGTCACACGTACATGGAAAATGAATGGTCACTTGCTGCTTTGCTGCTTGCTAGTGTGAACTTGGGGTAATAGTTAATCAGATGATGATGTTAGGTCTCAATAGCAGTCACTGATCTGTTTGAGTGATTTATTGTAGTGTTTGTCAGTGCTACTTTGGTGATATCTTAAAATTAAAATAGTTGGTTAACTGTCAGGCTAGCAGCTTGATTAGCGACGCATGCCACACTGTGTTCAAAGGTACCTAGACTCATCATTTAGACACAGTAGGCTTTCAGCATTGGCAGTTTTACATATGAGAAGTTGATTCTGTGGGAATTGTGTTTTGACATAGTTTTGACAGCGTCAGCTTTTTCTGTTACACTGGGACAGGAGTCTGTCTGGCCCAAAGCAAATTAAATGTCCCTATAAATCCTCCACTGGTGTATTTAACTGATGTGTAAATAGCACTCAGCCACTGAGAAACCCTGAACAACAGAAATGACCACATTGGGTGCGAAGTTAAGCTAGTGTACTGAACAAGTCCAGTGTTTATAAAGGTGACTGTACCTTAGAAATACTGTAAAAGGCTCACAGAAATTAAGTGCTCCACTCAAGCTCTCGTGTAGTGATAGCTGAGGAAATGTTTCTGACATGCACCGCTGACTATTTTTTTTAAATGCGAGATAGTCGGAGTATGTGAAGCACCACAGACACAAGGACAACTGGAAATCTGAGTGAATTTTTCTAACTTTAATATACCTCTACCTAAGGTGAGGGTATTGTAAAGTCTGATACCACACACACAGTTGTTGTTTTTTTTTTTTTAACTGTTATAAATTTCCTATTATTCAAAAACGTTAACAGATTAATATTGTTTTGCATTGTGTTCTTTATTACCACTACAATCCAAAATATGCGCACAAGCAGGTAAAAAGTTTCAAAAACATGTCTTCTTGTCAAACACAGTCATGTTTATTGACATCTGGTTTACCCAAGGATGTCTGGATATAATCGAGCTGGTAATGTTCCGCGTTATACATTTTGTCTGTCTGTTCCTGAATAAAATTCCAAGCTTATTTTTGTTAGTATTGTATAGATAGTATAGTATTAAGTTAGTATTGCTGCTGCTTTTTGCTTTCAGCTCATAGTGTGTATTTAATCATTGTATCCTATCAAAACAATTTGAAATAATGTTATATTAAACTCTTGGCTGTTTTAAATATTTTGTTTTATACATCAGATTCTTGACCGCCTATCAAGATACGTATCATAGCATGTACAGAGAGGAACTGGGAGTCCTATTATGTTCACCTCATTCTCTCTTGCTCTTCTTATTGTCCCTGTCTTAGTTACTTGGCATTAGTCCTAAATCTGACTACAATACTTCTAGAAACATATTTCTTAGTTAGAAAAAAATTCTGCACTATCACCTGGAGATTGAGGGTTCGAATCCCAACAGTGCCACAGCTACCCATGGCCAGGAGCCAAGAGAGCAAAATTGGCCATGCTGTCTGAGTGGGAGGGTCATACTCCCTCTCCCTGTCAATCACAGCAATATTACACAGTAGTTCATGAGCTCATGTATGCAGAAGAGGGTAGAGGGCAGCTGTTTTTCTCACAGCATGGGTAGCTGGCTTCACGTGTCTTGATGGAAGCATGTGTCAGCCTTCACCCTCCCCTGCTGGTAACTGTCGTATTATATGGGAGAGAGCAGGCTGGTGGGTGAAAAATTGAGGAGAAAATGGGGGAAAAAATCTTTATACTTTTATCCTGATTAAGAAATCTAGATTTTATGAATATGCAATCGGAAATACCCCTACATGAGCCCACCCCTTTGCTTTTAAAATGTTGCAGGACCTACAGTCAGGTCCATAAATATTGGGACATCGACACAATTCTAACATTTTTGGCTCTATACACCACCACAATG
>CM075019.1:3272701-3307835 GCA_037576675.1 Pangasius sanitwongsei
CATTGTGGTGGTGTATAGAGCCAAAAATGTTAGAATTGTGTCGATGTCCCAATATTTATGGACCTGACTGTATTTATATTTGCATATAGGATATTATATATAAACACTCAGCGTTTTTTTTTTTTTTGTTAATGCAGTTTTTTCTTTGACCAGTCTGCATGCTTGTATGAATTCCTCTAAAAGAATTTGCTCATAAAGACATTGTACAAGTTTGCACAAGACATTGCTCAGGTGTAACTGTTTTAGCTCTTGGCTGAGAGGCTAGCACACGGAATCTGAAGTACAGTCTACAGATGGAGGCTGAGCGTTGACCTGTCTATCTGTCTCACTAGCTGTCCCTTTGACTTTCTCTCAGCTGGTCTCTGTCACTCTGACTGTCCGTCTGTTCCTGGACCTCACGTGCAGCTGAGTGTGTGTGAGCGACAGGGTGCTGCACCACAGGAGGCGCTGCCCTGTGGAGGTCTGTCTCTCTCACTTCTATTCTCCTTGCCAGCCTCCATAGCTGGCTGTATGTGTGTCCGACTGCCACGCTGGCACATGCTGTTGAAGTCACCCCTCCTACTCCCTCTGTCTCACTCTGTTACTACTCTCCATTCACTGGAGGAATTTGAGTATCTCCATGGAGATGTTTTTGTCTTTTCAAGCGCTGGGTGATATGATGATATAGAATATTGATATTGTGAAAAATTGTCAGTACCCCTTACCGAGATATGGATATCATGATGTCTTTTTTTTTTAATTACAAACTCACTGGAAGCACCTGATTTGATGTTAAACTTTTTACGGATTTATTTCTCCTTTTCAGTATTAATTTTTTTTAAATTTTATATATAAAAAAATTGTAGACATCTAATAAAGTATCACATTTCTTTTATTTAAAAATGCCACACTATTGTTTTGCTGGCTGTTTATTAGCAAACCTATAATTTGTGATCTAAACATACATATCTACAAACTTAGATATTGTGTATCATAGAAATTATATTTTCATTATATCGCCCACCCTTAAAGCTTTCTCTCTCCTGCAGGGCTTCACAACATCTTTCTTCCCAGATCAATTCCCAATCCTCCTTTCTCCCTCCAGAAATTTACAGGAGAGTTTGGCTCATTTTCGTGTTATTCCTACGTTTAATTTCTGCTTCATTCATCTTCAGTAAGTGCTTTATCATGGTTAGAGTCATGGTAGACCTGGAGCACTGTCCCGGGACACCGGCCCATTGCAGGGCATCATGCAAACTCATTCACGCCTAGGGTCAATTTAGAGTCCTTTCAGATTTTTTTTCCTTTTCACTAGTATCTGAATTCTCAACTTTCTCATTCTCAACTTGTTGGTCAGGAACCGAACAGTACTTCTACAGTGCCTCTTGTCAACAAAACAGTGTGTTGTGCAGGTGGCCAGCTGTCCCTTGCTGCTCGATAATAAGTCTATTGTGTTGAAGGTTAACACTGCCCGCAGCTTTCTCTTGAATAATCATTCTGCAGTAGGGATTGTAAAATGGCCTATCACCGCTAAGTTTAACGTCAGAGTCCCTCCAAGCTGTGGCCTTGCACAATACCAGGCATACAGGTGTCAGAAACTCTGCTTTCACTAATGAGGCTTGAGACAAATGTTTTTGTGTAATTATGCTGTCTCTATCCCAAGAACACCACCACCACAGTTGGTCTCTCCACAGGATCGGTCAGCCTTTTCCTGTTGGTCAGGCTGTAATGGGGAAAAGGTCAGTATTTCTCTTTGTTTGCATTCTGTATGCATACATTTGCTAGTGGGTCATCATCCTTGTCAGCAGCTTCCTCTGGCTCTATCCTGTGGACACATTATCCTGATGAAACAAGGAGGAAGTTATTGTATGAGGTCCCATTCTTGCTTGATGAGGCCTGCGGCTGTCTAGACACGGAGCTGCTCTCGTTTGGCTGAGTACTTCCCATTATCTGGAGATCATTATGCATTTCATCCCAACAAGCACTGTGATCGCTGCCGAGAGGCTCAACAGAGAGCCACGTTGGCCTGCATTGCCATGGCGAGATTAAACTGGCTCCCTAGCTCTCACGTGTGCCCATCAACTGACTCTCGCGTACACACAAACACCCACACAGCTGCGGCTCCGGCTCGTGCCAAAAGGACCAACAGCGGCTCCTCACTCTCAAGGATGCTCCATGTGACACCGGTCCCACAGGCTCTCATCGCGGGAAGATAAATGTTACACATAAAGGTTAGAGAGGTGCTGTTCCCCCTCTGTTTCAGGATGGTCCTCTCTGCACAGCTGTGATGGGCAGATGCTCAGACAGGGCCTCTGGGAGGAACCATCCTGAACTTCAAAGGGGGAAGCATACTCCAGAGGTGCTCAGCTGTAGACTGCTTTCATCTCCCCACTCACAGGGAGAGATAAGGTCTCAAAGAAAATTTATTTCATCTTCTCATTTTCCCTCCTTACCGCGACCTTTAAAACAGTATGAAAGTGGAATATGAAAGCTTCATCCGACTTGCATTACTTCACAATCACTATTTCTTGGTGGGGCTTTTTTGTGGTTAAAGTGACCTAGAGTTGATGCAGGTTTGTTCTCTGGTTGCTGGAAGTAGTGGAGCTCGGTAAGACATAAGCTTGAGTGGCAGACTTTTCTGAATGCATGTCTGGTAGGTGTGAGCCAAGTATCATGCCTGATCGGATGGTGCCTGATATGTGACTTGTTACTTTATTCAAATGAAAGTAAGTTTGCTCTGCTCTTTCTGAGCTGTTTACTGTTCTCCGTGGTCAGACGCCATGGCCGCTCAACAGTCAGGTGTGCAATGTGATCGCTTTCATTGTGCAGTTCTACAGCTTTGTGGCACCACATTGTTGTCTGTGGTTGTACCCAGTGGTGTTGGGGGCATGCAGATTTTGTGTAAGTCTTGCAATACTCTGAAGGGCTAAACTGTGGTGCTTTGACCACAGATGCATCTTTTGAAACCACTGTTTTTGGTAAGCGAGTACGCAGCACCACAATGTCTCACTGGAATGTTCTCCATTCTCACGTGAGTTTCTTCCTAGGAATGCAAGTCCAGATTTCATTCTTCAGACTTCTTCATACTTCTGAATTGAGTCATGCATGGCATTCTAAGCATTTGAGCAGCTAGAGATACGGATACTGTTGAGACAGGAGTAAATCGTCTGTTAACACCCATTAGCCTCTGTCAGAACAAAATGACAAGACATTTAATATTAACTATTTGGGAAATGTCAGCACCGGCAGAATGACTCATCGAGGGGTCTTAATTACTCATCGTTAATTCAGAAAAGGCCTGCAAGCTAACTCCGGGCCTCTTCATAAGTGGAAATGAAGTGGCTAATTGTAGCACCTCTGAAATTCAAAGCTCATTTGGGAAGGCAACTGACAGGCTTATTGACATTTGGCCTGGAAGTGCAGTTGATGGCCACCAGGGATTTGATGTGGAAACAGCGCGTATGTATATAATCATTTACGCTTTGGTATTAGGATAATCACATTCTACTCTTCAAATTGGCCCTAAAGCAGTAAAATGGCGGGAAAAGATGCACTGGACTGGCATGTAAGTCCTCCTTCTAGTCTTTCTTTTATGAGTGAGAAAGTCATACTTTCAGGGCACTGGTTTGGAATTCCTTCTCTGAGGCAGTCATCTGGCAAAGTGAAAATGAGAGAGTAGCATTTACTCACTTGAAGAGAGCCACACACTTGGAATGGATGGAAGTATGCAGAAAGATGGGGAGGGAGGGCCAGACAGAATAGCTGAAGACAGTTGAATTAGCAGTAGGCGATGGCTGTGACCCTTCAGGGACTGGGCAAAAGGCAGAGAAAGGAGAGGAGTGATAATTATCCACAGAAATGAACCTCGGAGAAACGATTCACACTGTTGGACCCACCATTCCAGTCGCCATGGCAACGCCGACCTACTCATTTGTTTTGTAGATGAGTAATTACATCCAATTAGACCACGGGATTAAAAAAAAAAAAAAAAATGTTGAAGAAGTGGTCTATTGTTTCAGGCCGATATGTAGAACATTAATAATTGGATGATAAGAGGTGGGGGTGGCTGATAAGATCTGTGTGCATTCATCCTGAACCACTGTTTCGACTTAAAATCACCAACACCTACCTGAAAACCGGGATCTCTTGCTCATTGTTATATATGCATACTTATTCTTATGCGTGATGTACAATGAGACTTGGCTTCGTATAGGAGCTATTCTAGTAGCAGCATCACCAAGCCTCTGAACAGCTATACTCTCAGAATACATTGTGCGAGGACCACGTACACACGAGTCAGTAGAGTTGTTGTAATCTGGTCTAGATCAGAGTTCATTTTGTTAGTTAGCTTCCTAACCTATGTGAATAACAGAAAAACAAAAAATGCACAGAAATGACATTGTCCAATGGTTTATTTTGCTATGTAGCTATTTAGAAATGTTTGTAGACTATACAGTCGGGTCCATAAGTATTTGGACAGTGACACAATTTTCATAATTTTGCTCTGTACACCACCACAATAGATTTGAAATGAAGCAATCAAGATGTGATTGAAGTGTAGACCTTCAACTTTAATTCAAGGAGTAAAATAGCAAAAATATTGCATTAACCATTTAGGAATTATAACCATTTTTTTTTTTTTTTTTTACAGAGTCCCTCCATTTTCACAAGCTCAAAAGTAATTGGACAACTGACTGATTCGTGGCCAGGTGTGGCCTGTTTCCTCCTTATTTCTCCTTATTTCATTTCAGATTAAGGAGATAAAAGGTCTCGAGTTGATTCTAAGTGGTGAATTTGCATTTGGTAGCTGTTCATGGGAACTCTCAATATGCAGTCAGTCCAAAGAGGTGTCGATGCAAGTGAAAGAAGCCATCATTAGGCTGAAAAAACAAAACAGACATATCAGAGAGATAGCAGAAACTTTAGAAGTGGCCAAATCAACAGTTTGGTACATTCTTAAAAAAGAAGGAATGCACTGGCGAACTCGGCAACACCGAAAGGCTTGGAAGGTCACGGAAGACAGCAAAAGTGGATGATCACAGAATTCTTTCCTTGCTGAAGAAAAACCCCTTCACAACATCTAGCCAAGTCCAGAACACTCTGGAGGAGGTTCTGCATATCATTGTCAGAGTCTACAACCAAGAGACACCTTCATTAATGTAAATACAGAGGGTTTACTTCAAGTCGCAAACCACTGGTAACACTCGAACAGAAAGGCCAGATTAAACTTTGCGTCAAAAAAAAAAAAAAAGTTTGATGCAAGATTACCTTGTACCAGAATGACGGTAAGAAAAGTATGGAGAAGGAAAGGAAGGGCTCATGTTTCAAAGCAATACACATCATCACTTGTCAAACATGTGGAGGCAATGTTATGACATAGGCATGTATGGCTGCCAATGGAACTGGGTCACTGGTGTTTACTGATGATGTGACTGGTAAAAGAAGTTGCAGGATGAATTCTGAAGCATATAGAGCTATATTTTCTGCTCAGATTCTGTCAAATGCTGCAAAACTGATAGGACGGCACTTCCCAGTACAGATGGATAATGACCCAAACATACCGAGAAATATACCTTTTCACTTACTGAAGACAAGACGGAACGTAGAAAGACCCACAAACAAGCAGCAACTGACGGCAGCTGCAGTAAAGGCCTGGCAAAGCATCTCAAGGGAGAAAACTAAGCATTTGGTGATGTCCATGGGTTCCAGATTTCAGGCAGTCATTGACCGCAAAGGATTTGCATCCAAGTATGAAAAATAATCTTAATATTTATGTTAATTAGTTCATCCAATTACTTTTGAACCTGTGAAAATATTTTTGTTAAACCCCTTGAATTAAAACTGAAAGTCTACACTTCAGTCACATCTTGATTGCTTCACGTCTAGTCAAAAGGATACACAGACTTGAGAATTAAACTACAACCGCTTGGGGAAAAAATTGTTAACGTCTGCGCAACAAGAACATCCAGTCACAGACAAGCAACAAAGACAAGATATGTAAGAACAGGGTGATCTACTAGACAAGACACACCGCTATACCAAATTAAACAATTATACACATTACACACACAGACAAACATATGGAAATACAATGAAGGTGGTAACAGCAACACTCAGACGTTCAAGCTCTTCTCTATGCTTTTTATTTTTTCTCAAGACTTAAAGCAGTTTCCCTTTTTGTCAGTCGTGTTTCAACTCGGTTTCCTTAAAGTGTTTTATGACATCATGTTTGTTTTAGGGCTATACCTACACACACACACACACTGCAAGCTTTAACACACCACAAACAGGCAACTTCATTACTCCAAACATAGAGCTTGTGTGATGTTGCTGGTTGTTGTAGTTAGGATACAGTGTGCCAGCAGATGTCTGCTCAGCTCCAACACACCATTTGATGTTTGTTCATTAGCATGCAGCAAATTTGCTCTCGCGCCATACGAATAAACTTTCTTTAATCCATACCCACTCCACCGCCACTGCCTCTCCCAAAGGAAACCGACAACACAATCAGTTCCGTCGTACACACCATGGAGAGAAACATATGCTGTACCAGGGAAAGATCAGAGAGAGACCATTATTTCTCTCATAACTTTGATGTTAAAAGGGAAAAAAAAGGCTCTTCGGCTCAATCGCACTTTGTTTCTCACCTTTGCCCGAATAAATCATTTGTATGCACCAAAAAGAAAATTAGCGCAGGAAGATAACCGAGTGATTGCAGCACTCCCAGATGGTGTCTCTTTCATGCTCCTGCCATCCACTGAAGAGCCGCTTTCTTTTTTTTCCTCGTGCAGACCCATTTTTATTCATATCTTTTTACACTGATGGCACTATCATTAGAGGCAATCTACCTGAACAATAAAAGTCGTTTTGCCTGCCTTTATTAGATAAGACCTTCCCGGTTGCGAGATGTCGCCAGCTGAGGGTTAATTGTCCGTGTCAGAGCAAACAAAGCCACCATGTGTATTTGTTGTGCATGCTGATGTCATCCTTGTGTCCTGTCGCTTCCCTTTTCCCAAAAACCCTCTGAATCTGCCGCCGCCTTGAACAGACCGCGGCAGGAAGCCGACATTGTGTGCACCTGGCAAGGCCTAAGCCCCTCGGATGGTGTTTTGGCGGTAGCGGGGGTGACTGTTCTTCTCTCACCCCTCCTCTCCTCATCCATTTAGCTAATGGAGGAGATTGTGGCGAGGCCTTTTGTAAAGGTCGGCGCTTGTTTGTTATTAAAGATTCTAATTAGAGTGAGGAGAGGAAGCCGAGGAAGCTTGTCTAATTAGTGAGGAGCCCGGAATCCACTTTGAAACTCAAGGACGACAAGCTATTTGCATGCACGTTAAAAATGGATTAAATAGAAGTTGTCACTTTCACGCTCCCTTTTTTCCCTTTTCTTTCTTGTATTGTATTTGGGCTTAGAACAATTAAAGCAAAGCTGAAAGGATGCCTATTTACCATGAAAGTCATACAGTTCCAGAACAGTGAGGGAGTAGAAAGGGGGCGAAAGGGGTATGTGCCATCTCATGAGCTTTACACCAGTCGGTGTTTTCCACTCCTCACTTTTATTGTCTTCCCTGAGGTTATCATCTTCCCAAACCCCTTGTCTGGCATCACCTCACCCTCACTCAGACTTCCAACCTTTTCTGGGTTGGACCCTTTTATTCGAGCTGTTCAGTCAAATACAGAGGAATGGAGAACACAGAGTACACTGGGAAACGCAGCTCTCATTCGTGTGGAAATGCAGGCTGTATTAGAAAGGGACAGGGCAATGCTGGGGTGTTAAGGACATGCAGCTGTGTGGCACTGAGCAGGTGTGTGTGTGTGTGTGTGCGCGCATGCCAGGTGCCTGATGAAGGCACATGAAAGGGACTTGGAGACAGACAATTGGACAGAAGGTGTCTAGCAATTTTTGTGTGTGTGAGAGCAGATGCGGACGTGGTGAGTCAGCAGCAGGAGCCGCAGTGGGCAGTGCAGACTCCAAGGCTGCTGCAGTCCTATCAGAGATGAGTCATTGAGAGAGAGAGCGAGGGAGCGAGAGCAGTCTCTCTGCCCCCTGCCTGCAGTTGGTTTAGGGACAGTGGCATTTAGTGGGAGAGACTTGGGAGGACTGCAGAAAAAAAGCACTTTCCACTGTTTGTCTGTTCAGAATAGTTTGGCTTGATGATTATGTAATATGTATGTATTGACAACTGAGTGTAACTTACGACAACTTATGTAAATGAACATTCATGTAAGATTCATGGTAAAGCTCTTTCAGCCATCAAAATACCACTGATTATTTCACAGCTGGTGTCTAATCTCAGATGCTCTGAGGATGAAACACCCATTCTAGTGGAAATTGAACTATAACTGAATGGCAGCTACTTTACTAATACTAATGCCAATAAAGCTCTGTTTAAGCACCCATACACTCAGAATACATAGCTAAAATCAGCAAGGAAAGTGTAGGCGTTCCCAAGCTTTTTGTGCAATCAGGGACCCGTTTAACTGTAAAACAAACTCCACCACCTCAGAACACTTTTATTTCTGAACATAATCTATTCAACTATTTTTCAGCTATTCAAATATTATGATTTAAATATGTATAATAATATATACTGGAGATGGAATACATGAGGTCCAATTATTTATACACTTACACACTATAGGCTGACCTTATTTATTCATTTATTTATTTATTTATAGTGACTGTTGTCACTGTAGTGAATGTTTTGTCTTTAGATCGTAAAACATGTTCTCAAGGCCAGAAACACAACTCATGAGGTTCTCCTTGAGTGTTATTTTTACACCATTCATTAAAAAACTCCCACATCTGATTGCGTAATGGCTCCAAAACCTGTGGAATATGGGACGTTTCTTAAAAAAGATGCTGGGTATTTGAACAAAGATAGGTAGTACTGATGTCCCCTTGCTGCGTATTCTTCCAGGCAGATTCTTAAGGGAGATCATTATAGTCACAGGTTTGTCTGATTCCTTTAAATAGCATACGTATTTCGGGCAAAAGATAACGCAGGCACAGTGGCATTCTCATGCTGCATGCTGTAATATGAAGCAGGCACATTATCCTTAAGGAAGTTGCGGTAGCATCTATGGACACTGTTCTGCCAGCTAGATTACTCTTTGTAGTTACTGACAGTATCATCTGCACTAGCTAGGTGAGGCAATGCTCTGAGCTCTCCTTTTTTTGCTCAGGGGCACTAAAAAAGAAAAAAAAAAAAAAAAAAAAAACAAGCATAGTGCCCAGAGTGAAATGCCTGTACCATTTGCCTTGACTGAATTACCTGAGCTGGAAAGACCTGCAAGTGCTACCATTGGCTTTCAAAACGAAATCTCCATCTCCGGTTATTCTGACAAACTCAATGTCAGCTCACACTAGTCAGGGATGCTCTCTGATGCGTTGATAATCTACTGTCTGAGTGAAAGGAAGGCAGTTTCGTGATGTGATCAGGCAGTGCTATGTGCTGATGACCCTCCCTAACGTTTATGCCCAGTAAACATGAATGTGGCCTCCGTAATCATACAGAGGACCTAATGCGTATTGCCGGGTGTTTAGTTGAATCTCAGAAATTATAAGAGGGTTTGAAATTGATTCTTGAAATTGTGTGAATACAAGTTTCTTTCTCTCAAGAAGGCAACAACAGGTTCTGTAAAGGGACTATTGAAGAATGCAAGTGTGTGAATGAGGACCAATTTTTAGCAACAATCTGTTGCCCCACATTGATCATCTAGGTTAATCTGAAGGTCATTCCTGCAGACTAGCTTAGTGACCCGGTGATTACCTCCTTGTCTGGCTGCTTTTATTTTTGTAATCAGTTGTAGCAGGTAGCCAATGGCCACTTCTCTCACTCCATTTTTTGTCATGCAGTGTATTTCTGAAAATTGGTAGCAGGTAGGATCTAGAGCCAGCTGGCCATCTCTAGCCACTCTCACGAGCGTCACGCAAACAGACACACTTTGCCTACATGACTGTGTACAATGAAAGAGTTTTTCCCCAAATGATGGCGTCCCACCCCTCACCCCTTAACCCCCTTCCTTCTCCCCCTCCCCCATCCTGTATCTCCCAGGCTTTCCCGATTATGGGTTTTATTCCGCGCCCAGTGACCAACGGGGGGCACCCTGCTCCTTTGCCGACTATGGCTCCCTGGGGCCTCAGGCGGCTCAGATGCTGCAAAGCGAGCACGCCACATCTGCCTGCAACTCTCCCCTGCAGCATCTTCACAGCCCGGATCAGTTTAAGAGCCCAGGTTTGTATGGCGCGTTTCTGTCCTAGACCTTTGCTGCCTTTACCTTTGGTCTATTTTTAGCTTCTTTCCTCTTTTTGGTTTTGCTTTGATTTTTGACTTTTAGTTGCACTAGAAAGACACCTCATTTATTCTTGTGGTGTTCATTAAGTTAAGTTTTACAAGACATGAACACCTGCATCTGATTGTTTGCCCCGAGATGCACTGCATGCTGGGTTTTATTTCATGTATTCATTTAGTTCTCATTTTGTATATTCCTCCCTTTGAGAGGTCTTTAATTATGCGTGTTGTAGATGCATTCTTTGTTGTTTTTTTGCACGAAGGTACAGCAGGATGCATGCACAGATCGCTAGCATGCCAAAATGGATGACTCAGTCACTTTCTTTACCCCTATATTTATCATTAGCACACATACTTATGCATCTGCTATGGCATGCTGTTTTCAAAAACCTAGATGAGTCCAGACTCAGCCATATTTGTTTGTAGCTTTCAAATAAGGATTGGTGTTGAGTAGCAGTATAATAATGCTTACAAACCAAGTCATTTTCCATTCAGAATTTCTACCACATGTCATTTCAGATGAAGTGTTAAAAATCACAGTAAGAAACTGAGCTAATTCTCTTCCTGTCACTTCATGCAGCGCATTAAGGCAGCGAGTCACCTTCACCTGACACTTGTCTGATCCGACTTCTAAAAGCGGGCATCTTGGAACATCCTCACAGTGTTGTCTAGTTTGATGTGATGCTTTAAGCTTGTGTGGCATTAAAGAGTTATTTCACTTCTAAAATATTAGTCCTTAATATTCACTGAACAGTAACAAGTCCAAGATTAAAATAGATTAGTTTTGACTGTGTTAGAATTTCTCCTAAAAGAGTAGTTAATAATTTTAGAGCCCTCTGCTGCCAAATGCCTCTGTTGCTCTTCCACCCACACCTTCTGTTTAAAAAAAAAAAAAAAAAAAAAAACACAATACAAACAAAAGCCTGCAGGAGTTCTCTTTTAAACTGTCGATATAACACTGAGGTCTCATCCGATACCTAAACGTGGCAACATCAATCCAAATTCTAGTTGCAAAGTCATTAACGGTGAGCATGACCCTCCTGTCTCACAGCAAGTCAAGGCTCATTGGTTGGCCATTTTCTGAAGGCCCTCCATGGGCCTCCTTGCCTGCGCCGTCTAGAGCACTGCAAGCTTCAATACGTGACGCCCCGGTGTAGTGTTGCGTGCTGTTCCCCGTCTGCAGTAGTCATAATGACTGCTTTGGTGGCAGCTCTAGCCAGGTGGTGCAAGGCCTGCCAGGCACTCTGCCTTGCCTTGCCTTGCCTTGCCTTGCCTCGCCTTGCCTCATTTGCTCTTTTGGCAGCTGACAAGGAAAGGCATCTTAGTCCCTATGATTTACACTGAAGATTACACAGATCTCCTGGTTTGGACCTGAGCCCAGCCTGTGCCCATTTCACCATGCTCAGCTTCAGTGGCACCCCGTGGGGCGCTCTAAGACCCTGGACTGTAGGCTACACCAGTGATATACAGTACTAAAACACCTGTATTTACTGTAGTCAGATCTCACCTGGACCTGGCTGGAGCACTTTCTAAAGAACAGCCTTTAATAATGTGTAAAACATCTGCACTTTTTTTCCCACACACTGTTTTCAGAAGCAATAGAATTGCTTTGCATTTGCTCCTTTCTTTGCCTGCTGTTTTTTTTTCCTCGACATGTTTCACTGCTTTTTCATCAGCCTTTATCAGGTAGACGTAAACGACACTTCAGCTTTGTTACCTTCCCACCCCCCCCACAGTGGCTTCCAAGGCAGTAAGGTGCATTTCTGTCTCAGTTTTTGCAATATATGACAGTAATATTGCTTTTAATGTAGGTCAAGAACATTGAGAGATGAACTTCTATTGGATTAAGGCAATACTTGATATGAGGTGCTGTCAAACTGTCTCCTGTATCTTAGTTGCTGTGGCAAATGAACATAATCAATGCATCGTGGGGCTTTTAGGGGTCACGGCGAAGCACTTTCTCTCACAACAGTAAGGAGGAAGTGTTTGTGTGCAAGTGTGTGTATCGGTGTTAGATTAAGGAATAAAACACATGGAGGCATGCTTATGTTATAGCAGCTATAAACAGTCGTTCCCTCTGCAGCCTCTCTTTTTTTTCTCTCTTGAAGTTAACGAGGCAGAAAGTGCAGATTCTTGTCATCCGGGTCATGTCGGATAATTGACCTCTTACGGTTACAAATTGCTGGTGCTGAAGACTCCTTACAAAAATGTTACATAAACACATCTTCAGAAAGAACTTCACCATATCAACAATTAGACATCTCCCTGTGTAATTTAATAGATGGATAAAGAAACTACCTTGGTGAAATTTGGAGGTCAGAGTAGCTGTTTGTGCTTGGTTTGGTGTTTGCCCTCTTCCACTGCCAAATAGTAACACTTTGTCATTCTGCAGGAAAAGACAAAGGTGTTTTTTTTTTTTTTTTTTTTTTTTAATAAATAAATTAAAGCCCTAAATTTGAGCACCAGCGCAAGACACAAGTCACCTGTGCCTTAAAAACTGCCACGTAATCACTAGCCCCTGGTTTAATTAGGATGATTCCGCTGAGCTACCAGTCAAAGCCAATAAGTGTAACTCATGTTTGCCTATTAAAGTTAATAGCAGGAACAGTCTAGCCTGGGGGTTTAAGTTGAAACATAAATCCTCCTGCTTGCGTGCGTGTGCGCGCACACACACAGAGAGAGAGAGAGAGAGAGAGAGAGAGCACAGTGCACTTGCCTCAACAGAATCCACCAATTACAAGAAATGAGGATTACTGTTGAAAGTGAAAACGGCTGTAATTGCTTAATAAGCAGGCCTATTAGAACGCGTGCTGTTTAGATAAGTCCAGTGTGGCTACTCCTAAGAAAGGCCTGGAGTTACGCATTAGTCTTTCTCACGTTCTCTCTCCTCATTAGCTATCTCAGTGTAGGCCAGGTACAGTAGCCTGAATTGAGTCATTCGTTACATGGACAGTATGAGTGTGATTGAGTGTGTGTATGTGCATGTGTGCTTTTCTACAATGCAATTAAACATTTATGCTTATTCCGTGCTCAAAGTTTGATGCATTGAAGTGGCAAAGAGGATTTGTCTTTGGACCGGAAGGACAGAATTATCTGCTTTCTCCAAGCGAACCATGACTCAGACGCAGCATATTAGTTGGCGCATTGGTATGTCATCCCGGAGCTGGCAGGGCTCTGTTATGACGATGGCAGTGGAGGCGATTTAAAGGGTGCATTGTGCTTACGATGATCCTTCCCAGTCTTTTGTGTATGCCTGTCTTAATTTTATTGACCAGATTGCACGATTGTAATGACGAGCCTAATGATATTGGCAATCTGAACTGCAGAATAATGGGAGCTGACCGGCAAACTACGTATCTTCAGATGCTGTTGCTACATTTAGCTCTGTTGCTAACAGTCAGTCAGTTAGTTGTGTAAAACAAGCCAGAAAACAATAAACGGCTATCGGAAGCCCTGTTCGTATTCTACTCTTCGTGTGAGCTCAGGGCCAGGTTTTATAGTTTATTTTAAATGTAAACCCAGGAAAAAAGCATCTTTGTTTAAATCAAGAACTCATGCTTTCTTTTAAATAAAGACTTGTTTCTGTTAGTGAGCTAGTAGTAATCTATTATCTTCTAATCAGTACTTGCACCCACAAGTGACCATACGCTCACACCGGACACCTGACTCCTCTCGTTTACATTAGAAAACTTGCAAGTTTAATGCAGCCAGCGTGCTAAATGAGGCATTGTTCTGTAAACAACATGTCTGTGTAGTCTAGGAAAGTCAGTTTGAACTAAAGAAACCGTGTGAGCTGTGTTCTCATCAGAGGACAGCTTGACTGCATGCTGGCTTCATTGTGTGACTGCATGCTCAATGATCTTGTGCATGACTTAGCCCAAAGTGAGATTTTCCCATACAGCATGTGTACACATGAGAATATGAGTTCGGGTAATCACCTCTGGTGCCCCTCACTTCTTATAAGAAATAGAGATATCATTTAATACAGGTTTAAAGACACTGTCTTCATAAGCTACAATTTATGGTAATAAGAGCTAAATGGCATTTCAGGTAATTAGTAAGCATTTCAGTGCCACTCTCTTTGCTGGTGTTGCTGTTGTTATTTAGCTTCTCTGTTCCCAGTCCTTCAATATTCTGAAAATTAATACAGATGTACATGTCCAATATCGTATTCTCTCCACATATATTGCGGTTATGCCAATCTCCAGTCGATCTCAATTTGTTTCTCGGTCTGTGCGTATCGCACTTGACACAGCCGTCTGCCTCAACATTGTGTATGTGCTTGTGTTTCTTTCACTCAGGCGCTAACCCTGCTCGGCCTGGAGCCTTCCCGGGTGCCAACAGTCCAGGGCCTGTAGCTGATCTGTATGGCCCAACTAGTCAGGAATCGGCCGTGGGGAACTACATCAGTGCTGCTAGTCCTCAGCCTGGCTCCGGCTTCAGCCACGGCATTGCTGTGAGTATTACATATGTCAAATCTCATCCCACCTGCAGTCTATCTGTTTTGAAAATACATACTGTACCTGTGGGAAATTTCTCTTCCTTTCCATCTCTTTTACAATTGATTTATTTTTCTCTGGCCTCGTTTTTGAGTCAAAGTTTAATTGCATCTTAATCCTGAAGGCTTCACTTAGACGAATATTTTAGCCAAAAATTAAATTTACCCCAAAATTAATTCAATCAGCCAAGATGTTGGTTGTTGAATTTTTTTTTTTTTTTGAACTTAATAAAAGTTCACATCGCCCAGAATTAAAATCTGAAACCACATAATCAAGCTTATTCAAGATTACTTAATGCTGCAAAGTTCTTTGAGGCAACCGTGTGAGAACATTAGGTTTGTAGTGCAGGTTTATTGGCTGATTGACTCATTTGTGCTAAGGAGAACATTGGGTGAATCTTTTTTTTTTTTTTGTTATCTAAAGTGAGGCTTTTTATTGCTAATGCAGCAGCCTGTAGAGGAGGGGGTGTGCTGAATTAATCGCCACTGTATGCATGCTAAAAACATGAATCAGGCGCTATTGAAATCCATCAGGATAGTGCCTGAAACTTAGAGAAGAGGCAAAACAGCATCACAAACATATTGAGAAGGAAAAAAAATAGCCTGCATGATTGGAAATGAGTAAATTGAATTTCAGTGTCTCTGTACCAAGCAGCTGCTTTTGACACCATATCTAAACAAAAGCACAGTGCTGCACAAAAGTTGCTTTAATTGGCTTTTTGCTGGCAGAGCGCAGATTCCTCCTCTGAATGTCACAGATGTCAGCTCCTATTTCTGAATCGCTGCAGCTCTCAATTTGGAAAAACGAAAGTATGCATTTTAATGAAGTGCCAAATTGAAATTCAATTATTCACACGCTCGGTCTCGCACAACTAAGTGTCTTAACCGGCTCAACAGCAGATATGCTCTTTATGACAAGGTGTATAACGCCAGTCATCCCGGGCCTCCCTTTCCCCGCCTTTGTGAACTGAATAGCCTTTTTGTCACCCACAATTATATTTGCCGAACAACGCTAATTATAATACAGTTATCAAGTAATTATGCTCGTTCTGAGGATCACTTTGCGTCGAGGCTAGAAACTGTTCTCCCTTTCTTTGCCTGCAGGTCGCGCACACACGAGTCACGTCAAGACTATTAGCCGACGGTTTATAAAACTCCAAATGGCTTGAACTTCTACTCTGTTAAACACCCACAGTGCCTTGAAATAGAATTGCGTGCCTCACATCCATAGCTTGCTTTATGTGCAGTAGCGATAAAGGCGATGCATCTGTGCACGGATTTGCTCAGAGATGAGAGGTTAATGTTTAGTGGTGTGGTTTCAGGTTGAGTTAGTTTCTCTGATGGTGTTATCAGAGCTGAAGGCTGGGCCGAGATCGGACGATCTCTCTGAGCAGCACATTAGTACAGGAAACGATGCGGAAGGCAAAATGCTCCTCTCTGTTTATTTCTGCGACACGTGTCAACAATTAGCCACACCGCAGAACTGTAGGGGCCACAATCTGGCGAATGATTACACATTACTCTGTATTACTGGCCCTAGAGGCTCCTTGTCGCTCTAGAGTTCAGCATTGAACTCTAAATGAGCTTGTGAAGAGCTTTATCATTAGCTGATGAAATGAATCAACTGTGTTAGAGCAGGAAAAACACTTAACTTTCAGGCCCTGATCTGAGTAATACTGAAATGAACACACAACCAGTAGGAATTTAATGTTAGAAGCTGTTGTACTCCACTGAGATGAATGTTAGTGGGAGTTGGGAGCAAACCCTTCCCTCCAAATCTGTCTGATTAGAGAGCCCAAAGCTGCCTGCCAGAGCAGACGTTGATTTATTCATATGGATTAAACTTCTTTCTGAAGCGCTTGCGTCACGATCACAATGGGCTGATGACAGGCCCGATAAGAGCCGTTGCTTTTTTTTTTTTTTTTTTTTTAACAAAAAGACATGTTGACAGTTTGCCGTTTTGCTCCTAAATCTGCCGCGTGGGCGGTTCGCTTCACCAACGCAATCAGGAAATCAGACAGCGTCGGGGATTTGCATATGGAGGGGGAAATTGATCGTCTCAAGACGGAGGAGACGAGGGTGGACGTTTCGTCATTTTGGAGGGTGTTTGAAGTACTCAAGTTATCCTGCTAGCATGAATGAGAGCCAGTACACAACAAACCTCCTGGACAAAAATAACCATGTATGTGAGTGAGCTGGAGAGCTAATCTAGCTATGCCTGAAATTTGTTGTTTGTGATGCTTCAATTCTACTCTCAGTTAAAGAAATCCTTCACCTGAAACAGCTGACTGTAAACTAATGCTATTAGGGATCCCTTAGCATGGCTCAAGGACAGCGCTGCTAGCATAGGCTGATTTACATAATGTGAGCCGGTCCCTTTCTAAATTTTAGGTTAACAGTTATTAGCAATTTTTGTATGAAGTACTACATTGCCTTTTGACACTCGAAATCATCAACTGTTTTTGGTAAGTGACTATGCACATTAAGTAAATTATATAGATGTAATGATAACATTTGCGTAAATAATACTCCAATTAAAAGTAACGTTTTACATTGGGTTCCCTTTACTAACATTTACTCCATTAATTAACATGAACATTAATAAACACGAACTTTTGCATTAATAAACCATAAGTAACATGAACAAGTTAACACATTTATTTAAACGCTGTAATACACTTGCACTGGTTAACGTTTATTCAAACCATGACTAAAAATAAAGTCCACATAAATGAGCAAAAATGAAATGACAGCATGTGACCAAATGTTGATACCTTGCTGCACTTTGGTCTCCAGGTGTAAATATTGGAACATGGTCACTGTAGCCTTCATTTTACTCACCTGTGGTATGAACATTGTCAGATAATGAAGCAAATAAGCCAACAATCAGCATGCACGTAAATAAGTAACTACCGCTTGCCTAAAATGTTATTTATGGTGTATTAATGCTGATGTTCATGTTAAATAATGTGTTAATTAATGTCAGATAAGGGGAACTGTAATTTAAAATATACATTTCGACTTACCTGTTAAAAGAGAATTTGAAATTAGTGTTTTTATATTCATAAGGATAGTACAGAATATGTATACTCTGCAAACACAGTAAGGCTTTCTTGGTGGGGTGTGCTTTTTTTTTTTTTTTTTAAATGCCTGTACTACTCCTATGCTCCTACACTGAGCAATCAGATCAGTGTTTGTGACTCACTCGTGCTGACAGAACAATCTTGTGGATGAAAATGTACTTACTTTTCTTGCAATGCTTACTGCCATTCACACTAACTGTATATTTTTAGGGCCCCTTGATTGCGACGGCTTTTACAAATGGATACCATTGAAACCTAACAGGTGGTCGGTCGCCATCTCAGTGGAGGTATTATGTTTCCTTTATATTGCTCAATGGTGCTTTGTATCCATCACAGTGTCAGCCTTTATAGACTTATTTCAGTCCTAATTTCTCCTCCACCTGTTCTTGCCTTTATGGAACTATTCACGTTTCATACATTTAAAACTGAATGTTGAACTCGCAGGAAAATGCATGCAAAAACAGTCGTTGTCGTCCACTTGCATGTTTTCTTTCAGTGGATTCATGCATTTCATTACTAGAAACTAGTGGAGAGTTTACACAAGCCTATGCTGTTGCTTAAATTTAAGACCACTGCACCAACTAGTAACAAAGCCAGATAGCATGTTCAAAACTTGGTATGTGGTAAGAACTAGCAATCTTGCTTAGTAAAACAGTAAAAATTATTACATATGGGTGGGAGTCTGGGAAAACCAGTTAGATGTCACTGTGGCTGAATTCTCACAGCCAGCCAAAAATAACATCTTTTTTAACCTTACCTTTGTTTTCTTCCAGCAAAGATCATGTTAGTTAAGCTCCTGCCCTGCAGTTGGAATGAAATCTTTAAATGTAGTTTTCTCTCTTTTTTAATACTGGAGGTGACTTTAGGACTTTAAAATGCTAACACATTACAGTTCAGGAAAGTCTGTAGTTCTCAGAATTACACTCACCATCCACTTTATTAGGAACACCTACACATTCATCCAGCTGTCTAATCAGCCAATCATGTGACAGTAGCGCAATGCAAAAAATCATGCAGATACAGGTCAAGAGCTTCAGGTAATATTCACAGCAAATGTCAGAATGAAGAAAAAGTGTGATCTCTGTGACTTTAGTCGTGGCATGGATGTTGGTAGCAGATGGGTGGTTTGAGTATTTCAGGAATTACTGATCTCCTGGGATTTTCTGACACAGTCTACAGTTTACACAGAGTGGTGCAAAAAAAAAAAACATTGAGTGAGCCACAGTTCTGTGAGTGGAAATGCCTTGTTGATAAGAGAGGTCAGAGGAAATGGCCAGATTGGTTCAAGCTGCCAGGAAGGATATAGTAACTGATATAATCACTCTTTAATCACTCTTTACAGCTGTATTGAGCAGAAAAACACATCAGCATGCACAAAACATCAAACCTTGAGGTGGATGGGCTACAACAAACAGCAGAAGAGCACATTGGGTTCCACTCCTGTCAGCCAAGAACAGGAATCTGAGGTTATCATGCGTACAAGGCTCATTGAAACAGGACAGGTGAAGATTTTTTTTTCCCTAATCAATCACAGTGTCTGTTTCGTCTTCAACTGTCCAGTTTCGGTAAGTCTTCTTCTTGGCCGACAGGAGTCAAATCTGATGTGGTCCTCTGCTGTTGTAGCCCACCCCAAGGTTTGATATGTTGTGTGTTCTGAGATGCTTTTCTTCTCACCATAGTTGTAAAGAGTGCTTATTTGAGTTATTGTAGACTTCCTGTTAGCTCAGACCAGTCTGGTCATTCTCCTCTCTCATCTACAAAGTTTTTCAGCCTGCAGACCCTCCTCAAATAGGATGTTTTTCACACCATTCTGTGTAGAGATGGTCTAGAGACGGTCATGTGTGAAATTCCCAGGAGATCAGCAGATTCTGAAACAAACACTCAAACCAGCCCCTATGGCACCAACAACCATGCCACAGTTAATGTCACAGAGATCACACTTTGTCCCCCATTCTGATGTTTGATTTGAACCGCAACTGAAGCTCTTGACCTGTATCAGCATGATCTTGCATTGGCTGCTGCCACATGATTGGCTGATTGGATAACTGCGTAAATGAGCAGGTGTATAGGTGTTCCTATTAAAGTGAATTGTGAAAAAATATACACACACACACACACAGGACACTTTTGCTATAATTTTGTTTTATTTACAAAACATCCTTTACATGATTGCCATTTCTTTGCAAACAAACACCCCTGGTGTTACGTATGTAATCGCATGTCCTTTGCGACAGCTTCCCGTACCAGCTATGAGAGTGATTTCAGGATGTTGTTCTTTTGTCAACAGCATTCAAAAAAATATATATGTATGTATGTGTGTACACACACCGATCAGCCATAACATTAAAACCACCTCATTTGTCCAGCACATCACACAGAAGCTCGATCGGATTGCGATCTGGGGAATCAACACCTTGACCTCTTTGTCATGTTCCTCAAACCATTCCTGAACAATTTTTGTAGTGTGGAAGGACATATTATCCTGCTGGCCACTGCCATTAGGGAATACCATTGCCATGGAGGGGTGTACTTGGTCTGCAACAATGTTTGGGTAGGTGGTACGTGTCAGAGTAACATGAATTCCCGGGACCGAAGGTTTCTCAGCAGAACATTGCCCAGAGCATCACACACCTGCTGCTGGCTTGCCTTCTTTCCATAGTACATCCTGGTGCCATCTCTTCCTCAAGCAAGCGATGCACGCACACCCAGTCATCCACACGATGTAAAAGAAACTATGATTCATCCGACCAGGCTACCATTGCTTCATGGTCCAGGTGTGATGCTCACCTACCCATTGTAGGCGCTTTCAGTGGTGGACAGGGGTCAGCATGGGCACTCTGACCTGTCTGCGGCTGCGCAGCAAGCTGCGATGCACTGTGTATTCTGACACCTTTCTATCATAGCCAGCACTAACTTTTTCAGCAATTTGTGCTACAGTAGCTCTTCTGTGGGATCGGACCAGACGGGCTGGCCTTCGCTCCCTATGCGCATAAATGAGCCTTGGATTCCCATGACCATGTCACCACTACTGCTACTGGAGCACAAATTTGCTGAAAAAGTTAACACTGGCTATGATAAAGGTGTCAGAACACAGTGCATTGCAGCTTGGTGCATATGGGGCTGTGTAGCTGCAGAGTTGTCATGGTGACCCCTGTCCACCACCAAAAGTACCTACAATGGGTAAGTTAGCATCAGAACTAGAACTTAACATGGGGCAATGAATGAAGGTGGCCTGGTCTGATGAATCACGTTTTTTTTTTTTTTTTTTTTACATCATGTGGACGGCTGTGCGCGCGTGCATCGCTTACCTGGGGAAGAGATGGCACCAGGACGCACTATGGGAAGAAGGCAAGCAGGCGGAGGCATTGTGGTGCTCTGGGCAATGTTCTGCTGGGAAACGTTGGGTCCTGGCATTCATTTGCCTGTTACTTTGACACAAACCACACACCTAAACATTGTTGCAGACCAAGTACATCCCTTCGTGGCCATATTATTCCCTAATGGCAATGGCCTCTTTCAGCAGGATAATGTGCCCTGCCACACTGCAAAAATTGCTCACGAACGGTTTGAGGAACATGACAAAGACTGCAGGGTGTTGACTTGGCCTACAAATTCCCCAGATCTCAAGCCGATCGAGCGTCTGTGGGATGTGCTGGACAAACAAGTCTGATCGATGGAGGCCCCACCTCACAACTTACAGGACTTAAAGGATCTGCTGCTAACATCTTGGTGCCAGATACCACAGCACACCTTGAGAGGTCTTGTGGAGTCCATGCCTCAGAGCTGTTTTGGTGGCACAAAGGGGACCTACACAACATTAGGCAGGTGGTATTACTGTTACGGCTGATCGTGTATGTGTGTCTATACACACACATATAAGACAATGTTAATTTCAGCATGTAAAAGGTTTTCCCAGGCCGAGACACTCTTACCTTCACATGGATTCAGACTTAAATAAAATGGGTTTTGCGACAAGTCCAGCTGTAAAGTTCTATCTAACAATTGGTCTACATAGCTACAGCCTATTTAGCAATTAAGACCTGTCAGTGCAAGTGGACTTAAATGCTCTTTTATTTTTAACAGAAGAGGAATTCTCTGTTAAGAATGAATTTTAAAGGCTGTGACGTGGCTCTGAAATTTTCACATCTGTGGAGCACTGAGTCAGATTCCAGACTGAACACACAGTAGTCTGCCCAGTCCTGTCCACTCAAATCACTTCCACATCACTATGCCTGTCTTTTCTACAGGAACAGCGACAGAGAGTGAGTCAAGGAATCTGTGGGTTTACTTACCCTTAAACAAAAATAAACATTTACTGAGGAAAAAAATTTAAGCTGATAGTCTTGTCTGTATAGCAACGTGGGAACTGGAGCATCTATTGTACAACAGATTTCCTTTATATAAGAAATTACTCAAGCTTGGAGAAAGCAACAGTCTTTGGAATGCTTAGATTCACTCTCAGTAGTTTCTTACTACAATGCCTTAACGACAGCCTGAGCTATACCATCATCTGAGGAAGCACAGCTACACCTTTACAAATGGAAAGTTGAATATAGTTATAGTTATAGTTAATACCACAGCACTATTTCATTCTCAAATCTGATTTGTCAGGTGGTGTTGAATAAACTCAAGTGATAGGTTTATATTACTGCATGCATTGTTGTTTCTATACTAACAACTTGTTCACAGGGACTTGTATGGTGGACAGTGTACATAATCCAAGGTAAAGAATAATTTTTAAATGTGTTATTTACTTGCACTAATCAAAAAATGTGTATATATATATATATATATATATATACACACACATATATATATACACATTTTTTTAGTACAAGTAGTACAATAGTACAAGTAATTTTTTTGTCTTATTAATGTCAAGAGAGAGAAAAAGAGAGGCTGGTAAAGGAATGATTGTTTATAGCTGCTATAATGTAAGCGATAACGGGATTTATCTTGTCTCGTGGATGTTCAAGAACATTAAACCTGACTATATAAATGTAAAAGAAATGTGTGTCATTATTTAATAAGTAAAACGTCGTAATTGCTGTGGTAAGAGAAATAAAACACTTCGGGACAAGCTGTTATAGCAAAATAATCAACATTGTTGATTATTTTTGTATTACAGCATGACAAAGTGTTTCAGTCTTTGCATGTATTGACGTAACTGAGGTTACGCTGTGTCTTACTGAGGAGGATGGTAGTAGCTCAGGCTCTGCTGCATGTCGCACAGAAACTCATGTAACTTGGACTGTACCTGTTTTGATTCCTCAGCGTAAATCTGGAGGGCCTGGGAAGACGGGCCGAAGTTTCTAACTGGTCGTGTACAGGTGATGACGCGAGACTTCAAGCACTGCAGCATCCTATTGGTGAAAGGGACAGGGGGTGGCACCATGAAGAAGAAAAGAACAAAGGATATGTTAAGCTCATTTTAAAAAAAGAATAATAATTATAACTGCTGTACCATAACCCCCACCACCCTCTTGTAACCACGTAACTTTTATTTGTTCTGTATGGCATTTTATTTCTCTTTATTTTCTTTTGCTTTTAGTTGGTTAAGTTGCATAGTTGATTTAAAAAAAAAAAAAAAAAAGGTTTGGTTGGTTTGTGATCATTTGAATTTTCTTGTTTCTAATCATGTGAATTTTCTTTCGGCATTTTGGCAAGTGTAGTTTATGTGTTTACTGGTCATGTCTGAATTACCTTTGGTACCAATTGTTGTAAAGCTCCGATTTTATGGTGTCATATTTGCACAAAAACAGTTAAAGATCCAGCATTACAGCTATGAGAGAACATTTCATTTTGATTGAAAAACGAGAGGGTAACTGATCTAATCAATCTTAGTAGCTGTTTTTAATTCTTGTGATGTCTCATTGTCGATCATAATTACCTATTTTTGGGCAATACAAAGAGGACTCCAATATTTTTATGGTCCTTTTTTTTTTTTTTTTTTTAAATAAGTGTTTTTGTCATTTAGGGGAAAAAAAAAAAAGAAATGTATACTACGGCATTTTTTCAGATGAATACATTGTGAATTCAGATTTAAGAAAAACAAAAGAAATGTAACTGTAAATATTATTCCAGTCATTGCATATAACCTACTCAGAAGGGGGGAAAAAAGTACATATTTTTCTGACCATGTGTCAAAAGAAATTGTTCCAGGGTGTGAATAAGCAAAAAGAAAATATAGGTCTTAACAGATTATTATCTAGTTGTCACTCAAATACAGTAAAGTACCCCGGTGACTAATCGGATCTATCAGATAGCTGTTTTTTGCTTGCTGTGTAAATACTCAAGCTGAATAATTTTCCAAGTGTCATACCAGCATATTTACAAACCGGTGACTACAGGGCACTGCTCACAGTCAGAGAAACAGATAACATTGTTGGAGGCTTTTATCTCCACCTGGAGCTTCAAGCTTGAACTTTTGAGAGAACAATGTTTCAATCCAAAGCACACTGTAGGTAAAGAGATTTTACTCTGTGTGACCTGACACTTTTATACTCCTGACAAGAAAGAGGAAGAAGGAAAAAAAAAGCAAAAATATGACTATGTTATTTAGTGGTGTTGTCCTGTACCCTCGGTTCCACCTGATTTTGGAACCCGGTATCTGGCCTGTACATTACAGTTAGGCATGTGCTGATAATTGGTTATACAATATAATCATGATATTTCACAATATAGCTGTTGTGCGCGTTTCCAGTAAATGTGGTTACTCCACCTTGCTCTGTTCAGGAGAAATCATTGAGAACACAGCATAAAGATCTTCTAAGGGTGCTTATTTTAGACATTTGAGAAAGCAGAACACGTTCTCAAAGAGCCTAATTCACTGGATTTGAAAATTGTGGCATGAATAATTTTTTTCATTATGTAGTCACTTTTAAAAATACAACAACATCGTGACAATAAATGTTGTATCCTTGATCAGACTATCATCCTTTTTATTGTGATATTTTATCATGATTTAATTGAATATCAGCACATGCCTAGTCACAGCTTTTTCTTTTTAAATGACTCGAGAAGGCAAACCTTTTATACCATACCTCAGTGCTGTGAGTTTAACGGTGGAAATGCATAGAAAAGAATTTAATTTATTTTATCAGCGAGTTAACAGGCAAACCAGACTGAGCTGAGTATAAGGCTAAATCATTGCACTGTGACCAGTGGAAAAGCCCTCAGACCGCTTCCTTTTTGCACATGTCGAATGCTCCTTGACCAGGGTTTCATGTATGAAGACTCCATATGAATGTCACTGCGAGGCGAGCAAAAAGAAAAGCAGTCTCTAGACCTCCGAGATCAGATCTCATTTCATGGCTATAGCCAGCATCGACTCTAAAATATTGACGTATTTTAGATTACAGCTGATAGAAGACACTGAATATGTTCGGGCAGAGAACCAGAGCTGCTGAGCTGACTTTTTCTTGTATAAAAGACTTTTGGGTTTTGGTCAGAGATATAATGTTTAATGAAATGATTTTAAAGTGTGGCTTGTTGAAGGTGAGGATTTGATTGATGTATATTTGTACATTTGTCTCTTGTTTCCTGCTGCAAATGTATACTACGTTTTTTTTTTTTGTTTCTGTTTTGGTTTGACTTTGTTTCATTTTGATGTACACCGATGCTCCGAATAACCAGGTGAAGCAAAATGCTGGATGCTTTTTACACAATCTGGAGATACGATCAAGTAATAATTTAAACAAACTGAAAAAAGATGACTATTGTAATGTTCAAATGTACAAGAAAAAAAACATGAAATACAAAACTTGAAAAAAAGGACAAATGATGTTCCCTGATTTCAATTCTGAATTTTGGCTTGGGAAGGGGGGGGGCGGGGGGCTGATTTCGTTGATATAGTAGTTAATATACTAATTATACTCCAGTATACTGTGTACTCAGATTCACTCTCTCTCCATTCCTCATCACCACACCCAAGCTTCACTTCATCACTGTATTTAGTAGGCATGTGCTGAAATTCATATTTGTTATACGATAAACACACAAATTTATTGTGGACGCATCAAAATATTGTTATATATAAATATGGCAGATTTTTTGGGTTGTCTTTGTGCTCTTGGATCCCATAATTCTGTTCACCGGACAGAACTGTCAGCCCAAATGAGAAGCAATTTTTATCAATGTATTCATTTTTTTTCCCCACTGGAGTCTTGCGATAAATGCAGTGATGAAACATGAAGCAACTATTGTGACATGAAAGTTTTAACATCAGCACATGCCTAGTACTCGGTAGTGTGTAAAATCATGTATTGTAACCACATGCTGTCTTTGATACTGTGTAGTGATTTCACTTTCCCATGGCCATCCTTCCCCTCCTTCTCTCTCTCTACTACTTAATAGATGCTGTGTAGACACGCTAGTTTGTAGCAGATTTAGGACCACTAAAGATCAAACTTTCTCACATTTCATCCTTTACTTGCTTCATTTGTCCACATGGTTTTACGACTAACCAAAGCTTTCACAAAAGAACTCTATAATAATGCAAATTGCAGAAAACAGAAAAAGAAAAAAAATTTATTATTAAGCAGTGTGCCATATGACCTTAAATCCTAATGCAGAACTGTTACTTTTGATTGTAGATTTTAATTTTATAATTAAGCAGTAAGAGCTCAGTGGAGATTTTAATGAGGAAATCTTTTAACTGATTCTCATAATTAATTCTAATTACAGTACTAGTAAGCAATTACCTGATTTGATGTTTGTACAATTTAAAAAGTGCCACTCTTTTTCCTATGCCTTTACACAAATCTTTTATTTCTTTTACATCTATCAAGTTGTATACACACACTCAGTTGCCAGTTTATAGGATTATGTAACTATCTTGACCTCTACACTCAGTGGACAATAGAAAACAGATAAAATGGGACTGGCTGAGCCCTGTACAAAACGTACTAAAATCCTCAATATACGCACACCTGTGATAGCATCACGATAATCGAATTCTGTATTAATGCATCAGGGTTAAACCAATAAAACTGTTACACTCAAACCGTAGAATAGCCTAATCTTTGTCCATTCTGTTGCTTAACAACCAAAGCTTACTGTAAGTGTATTAACATTGCGTGGCATAACAATTGTTTATAGAATTGTTTTAGCAATTATTATTAGTAATTAATTAATTAATTTATGAAACACTCCATTTTAGTGTCTGATGTCTGCTTCGCATCGTGCACAAGAACTCCTTCATCCATGATAAAATCACTACCACATGCCCTGCCTTTATTTCATAACATGCACCAAACAATTAGTGACTTTAGTCCATTTACTGCTGTTGTTGACTGTTCAAGTCTCTAACTGGACACCTACAGGTAATTGTGTAACAAAATGGCCAGTAAGAATAAAACTCCAGCATTGTTGCTGTGCCTGATATACTCATACACACCTCCTACGTCACTAGCGTCAATGTCTTGCTGAGATTATTCCACCACTCAAATAATATCTGCTCAGTGGTGGTCCGTTTCCATTGATGGACAGGGTAGAAGGTGGCTGACGAACTGTGCACAACAACAGACAAGCTACAGTCAGTAATTATAGAGCTATAACGAGCACCTATATGGCAGGTTTACCTGATAAACTGGCTAATAAGAGTACAAACAACGTAGGGATACCTAATAAAGTGGTCACTGAGTGTATATACAGCTATAAATGTAAAGAGGGAAAACTCTAAACTGTCTGGTTTTTTTCCCCCAAAAAGAAATGTATGAGTTAGAGATATTGACCCTGCTTTCATAACTTAGTCTAGGTGAACACATCTGCTATGTGCCAAGACAAAAATCCACAGCATCTCTAAACCGGAAAATCTCTCCCGGAAATTCCAAGGAAACCATAAGTAAAAGCAAGCATGTCCTCAGTTATACAACATGCCAGAATATTCAACATGGACATTATTGTTACTATGGACACTTTAAAATATCATTAATCCACACATTGTTTCATCTGAGACTTGAGGCTGACTACACACTCAGAAAAAAGAGTACTGAACTATACTCTTCCTTGTTGTCGGGGTGGTACCCTTATCTTCTGTACCTTTAAAATCTATCTTTCACCTGGAAATATGGATATAGTGAAGCTTTAAAAATATTGAAGGCACATAATTACACACCTTATCTGTCTTTCTAGGTAAAAGATACACACGATCCGTACAAAAGGTGTACGCTTGACAAAGAACAACAACAGAGACAAGGAAGGGTACAGTTTAGTGCCATTAGGAAGGTGATATAAGCACAGCGGGTATCTAATATTCCGTCTGTTCACCAGTCTGTGAAAGTTTGAAAAACGTTTTGGACAGAAATATCACCCTGGTACAGACACACACACATCATAGCTGATTCACAAGATAGTTTTTCAGAGATCAAAAGTAAGGAATAACACACAACAGACCGTGCTGTTATACAAAAATAATGCACGCCTGGAATGGTGTGATGCAGCATGACGCGCAAGCTGAGTGCCGTTACAAACGACCCGACCCAACCCACCATGATAAACTTAAAAAAAGTTCTGCGACCGTACAACCACTTACAACCAAGACTCGTGCCATAAATGTTAAATACACTTTTCCTAACAAAAAAAAAACAATCACATCAATGATGATAGGTTCTACTTTGTTAAACAGCAACACATTTTTTTTTTTAAATCTGTTCATTATTAATGTTAGATTATCCCTGTGTAGGAGCTGTTACTAGTTATAATAAGAATAACATAAGAATAACCTGCTGTTCATGTTACAGCCGGAACTACTGTCCAAGCTGTGCTGTTATACAAAAATAATGCACACCTTCTGACCAATCAGATTTGAGCATTCAACTGCAATGTGGTATAAATTCATTTACACCTTTTTAAACATGTCAGCAGTTATGTTCAGGTCAATAGAAAAAAATAGGTTTAAAAAGAATAGATGCTGTGTCAATTTATCATTTTTGCTTAAAATAAAAGCTGATGCTCCAACAATTACGTTGAATTTAAATTTTCTGCTCTAGATTTAGACTTCAAGGTAGAATGGCTCTGTTTCTTTAAATTATATTTAAGTTTACAGCTAATGAATGTCACCTATCAAACTAGTCTAGTTAGTCCACTGCTTTAAGGGGGGAAAATGGTTTTTAAAAAAATCCCTGTAATAAATATGAGATGCAAGGTGCTTAGAGCGTACTAACGTTATTGTATCCAGTTAAAACCTGAATATCATGTGTATATGTTTGCATATATATTGGTGACTGAATAGCTATTTGACAACTCTCTCATCTTCTCTCTTTTTCCATCTCCCCATTTTGACTAAAGCTGTTGTTCATTGTTTTTGAAGCAATCATCGAGAACAATGCAGGCTTCAATTTAGGCAATTATGGAATCTGATTCCACGTAACTGCATGAAAAACACTTAAGTGTTGACAGCTAACCATTGAGTGAGTCGACTTTTTTTAGTGGTCTCAACTGGATCTCTTTTTTTTTGGTTTTCATTTTCACTATGAAAAGTAGGCATGTGCTGATTCATCCCAAGTTATATGTGTATAGTGGCTACTTTATCCCATTTTTTTGCCAAAGTTTTAATGCAACGTAGAGTATTTCCTTCTCACCAAAGGCAATGCCATAATTATGTTTACCAGGCAATAGCATACATGTAAAACAGTTAAATCAATTATCATTATATGAAAATGTGATATTGTCACGTCTGCTAGTAAGGCAGGTCATTTCCAGCTGTACTGTCACAGCCCACCCACCGGGCTTCCTGCTAATTTTGCTATCTACAGAAAGAAAGGAAAAAAGCAGCTTTCCTTTTCTTTCCCTTCCTCCTGTCTTGACACTTGCCTGTCTTCACACACTAATAAGCTTTTAACGGCAAGAAACTGATGTCTGAAAGCATCTTTCAGGTCCTCTTGTATGGCTTGCTCAAGCCCTGATGTAAAATAAACTTTAAAAATCATAATAATAATTACGGGGTGGGGATTATCTCATGCCTCAGATGTGGAACATATACTTTATACTATATTTGTATGTTGGAATATTATTAGTAATAAGATGAATAAAAACACGTTTCTGAAAGGTTTCCATCATCTACTGTGGTCCAGAAATCAATGTGTCTGGAAAAAAATAATAAAGTCAAAGGAAATATTTTATTCGTTTCCATCATTATTTTGTTAATATAAATAATGAATCTAGTAGTTTATGGTCTTAATTACATTACTACTGTAATAAGATAAATGTCTATATGTATGCTGTGGTATGCAATTTTTTTTTTTTTTTTGTCTTCTGGGAAACATGTAAATATCTTATGTAGCTTCTGAAGGACAGTACTAAATTAAAAAAAAAAAAAAGATCCTTAAACAACATAATTTGCACCAATCATCCTGTTCAAAAGTTTACATCCCCCTGGCTATTAATGTAGTGTGTTGCCTTCTTGAGCATCGGTGAATGTTTGCACCTTTTGTAATAGTAGTGTACAAGTCCCTCAGTTGCCCTGTGAAAAGATGGATCTCAACACCATGTAATCGCTGCTGGAAAGGGGTCAAATATGCAGAGGGTGCTGGGAAAGCAAATAATGTGCAGGACCTGGAGGATTTTTCTGAAGAGTTTAACTGCAAGGGACAAACAAGGGACTCATAAACAACTATCACAAAACATACAAACAGTCGTTGATGATCCAGGTAACAGCACACAGTATTAAGAACCAAGCGTATGTAAACTTCTGAACTGGTTCATTTGTGTAAATTCAGTTATTATTGTGTCTTGTGGACTATATGTAAACATCTATGTGAAATAGCTTATTCAGGGCAGTACTAAATAAAAAAGAGAAAAAAATTTTCATGATCCCTCTTATTGTTTTTAAATTATTAACATTTTGCAGATTCTGCAAAGTGTATGTAAACTTATGACCCCAAACCTATTTACACTTACAGCCTACTTCAAGAGGAACACCTGTACCCAATTAGCCAATCATGAGGCAGCAGTGCATACACTAAATCATACAGATACACGTCAATAGCTTCAGTTAATGTTCACGTACATCACGAACATCAAAATCTCATCTCAGTGACTTTTCACATTTTCTCAGTGACTTTGATTGAACATGTTTGTTGGTGCCAGATGGGCTGGTTTGAGTATTTCCGAAACTGCTGATCATCTGGTATTTTCACGCAAGACACACACTAGAGTTTGCACCCCGAATGGTGCGAAAAACAAAAAACTGTGTCAATTCTATTAGCGGAAACACCTTGTTGATGAGAGAGGGCAGAGGAGAATGGCCAGACTTGTTGGCGCTCACAGGAAGGCTATTTCAACTTAAATAACCACTTTTTACAGCAGTGGTGTTGCAGAAAAGCATCTGATCACACAAAACACACTAAAGTTTGAGTCGGATGGGCTACAACAGCAGAAAAACACATCGGGCTCCTTTCTTGTCAGCCCAGAACAGGCTACAGTGTATACAGGCTCACCAAAACGGAGATGATTTTCTGCTCACCACAGTTGTAAACGGTGGCTATCTGAGTTACCGTAACCTTCCCTCAGCTTGAATTATACGTACATAATTAGACTTATCAGTTGTTGTGCACAATGTGTCAAAAAAAGGGGCTGGCTCATAATCACCACTGAGCAGACATTATTTTGGTGATGGATCCTTCCTCAGCACAGCAGTCAAGGACGTGATGCATGTGTAGTGCTGGTATAAGTGTATCATCAGCCGCAGCAATCCAGAGGTTTTTAAATACTGTGTACAATTACTGGTCACGTTATTACACACACCAACCTTGTTAGTCTCCCAAAGACTAGGGTTTTTTCCCCTCCTGTACAGTGTATTAATCATAATCTATCCTTCATCAGAGTCAGTTTCTGTTCTAAGGGGTGTTCTATAGGGTTGTGATCTGGGGGCGGGGTGGGGGGTTGTTGGGGGAAGCAGAGGTAGAAATGGCAGCAATGGCAGAAATGGCAGCATGTGAACACTGGCACAGTTATTTTTCTGTTTTCTAACAAATTTTGATAAATTTAGTTGGTTCTATTTCACAAAATATAAACAAACTCAACAAATTAAACTAAAATAAATAAACATACCCTATACCGCAGCAACATTAGTATTATACATGCCATATGTTCGTCTTTTCCAAGGTGCATTATTTAAGGGTAAATTAGCCCACATAGAAAGCAAACACCCAGAGCGAGTGTGTAGTTTCTGAAAGATAACCAGCTTTTGAGCAATAGAGAATATGGAGGTGAAAAAACCTATACCAAATTTGGTATTGAATCAGATATTTAAATGAAAAATTTCTCCCACTGCTCTACAAAACCTTTTTTAGGCTTTTTTCCCCTTTGCATATCCCAACATATGCTCTTCACACACAAAAGGAAGCCCATCAGCAGTTAAAGGGATAAAGGGTTAACGGTTTGCTCAAGCGGTACCTCCCGTCAGTCTGTTCCAGTTCCTGGACTTGCACTCACAATGTTCAGGCTCTTAACTGAGCTACAATGGCCAACAGAGCACATGTTTTGCACTTGCCAGCAATAAGACCTGGTTCTACCACAGAACTACCACCAATGTATGGACATTAATAAGCTGCAGTAGGTAATCAACTGCTTACATACTGTAGGTTTTACTGCATGATGACAAGGGATAGAAGGAAAATCAGTTATATGGGGGACTCACTGTGCAAGCAGACATTTTCCTGACCACAACTGACCTCATGATACAACTTTCTCCTATGCTTTAACCTTGAAGCTGCATATTCATGCATGCTTCATTCACAGAATCACTCACTAAGATCTTCTCAATGGGTTGATTCATTGTGGTTCTGTTTTCATATTAGCCTTGATAACATGACCATGTGCATTTGCACGGCATGCAAGGATTGCCGTCAGAAGGATTCTTGAAATGCATAAAAGCTTTGTGTCTTATTCAACTACATTACTTATTCCATAGAGAATATTATAGTGTGATGCAGTTTAGGCTCCGTCATCAGAGCAGCTGCCCTGTCTCACCTAGCACAGCATGCGCTGGCACTCTCTCCTGGTCTAGGTCAATGACTCCTGAGCTACTTTTTAATAAGCGTTATTAAAATAACTTTTTAATAACTCTCCTCCTTTGTAGAGCAGCAGGCTCAGTAACACAGAGTGATACGGTGCCAAGTCAGGCCAAGGACACGTCTCTGTTTTTAAACTAGCCATCACAAACCCAGAGTCCTTCTCTCCTTGGCTCTCTTAAGCACTCAGTCTTCTAAATCAAGGTAAACGTTGCTCATTTCCTGCACGGGCGATATTAATCAATAATTAGTCAGTAGACGTGCCCACTCAGCATGTATCATCAGCTGGCGCTTTGTTATTTCTCCTGAGTCCTTTATTCATTATGTCAAAACAAAAACCAGGCTGACCTCCCGTAATCTGGTGCCAAGTTAATTATAAGCATTAACGAAGCGATCCGAGAGTTGCCTTTCCATCTTTGTGGCAGGACTCTATGAAGTTTTCGAATACATCCTGCAAGATTTAGACTTTTGAAGTGAAGAGTATTTTTTTTTTTTTTTTTTTTAGTCTGAGGATGTCCGCAGGAGGGAGTTGAATTCGGAGCCATGAGCGCGGTGTCGAATGTTAACGTTTTGAATATGATTGTCAAACTTAATCAGCAGTGTTTTAGCCGTGATGGGAAACACTATTGTATTGTGTTCCGTCAGCGGAATCGTCTGCTTTTGTTCTTCCCCTGTCTCATTTCCCCCTCGTCTCATTTCCACGTCTCAGATTGCTGCTGAGAATTACAGGAGCCTTCATTATTATGGACGTTATGAATTAATTCTACCTGCCACCTCTCTCACCCTCTCTTTCTTTTTCTCTCGCTCTATCTCAGCCTTCATTCCCATGTTAGCAGACTACATTAGGCCCCTGTTTCACTGCTCTTCTTTTTTTTTTTTTTTTTTGCTTTCTTCCCCCCCTCAAAGACATCCAAACATTATATATACACATACATACACACACACACACACACACACACACACACACAGCATATACACCGAAGTGAATAAAACTGACTGAACATTGGTGAAGTGAATAACATTGATTAGCTCATTACAGTGGCACCTGTCAAGGGGTAGGATATCTTAGGTAACAAGTGAACAGTCAGTTCTCGCAGTTGATACGTTGGAAGCAGAAAAAATGGGCAAGCGTAAGGATCCGAGTGGCTTTGACAAGGGCCAAACTGTGACGGCTAGACAACTGGGTCAGAGCATCTACAAAATGGCTGGTTTTGTCAGGCGTTCCCGGTATGCAGTGTATACTGCCTACCAAAAGGGTCCAAGGAAGAACAACCAGTGACATGGTCATGGGCACCCAAGGCTCATTTATGCGCATAGGGAGCGAAGGCCAGCCCGTCTGCTCCGATCCCACAGAAGAGCTACTGTAGCACAAATTGCTGAAAAAGTTAATCCTGCCTATAAGAGAAAGGAGTCAGAACACACAGTGCATCGCAGCTTGCTGTGTATGGGGCTGTGAAGCCATGGAGCAATTGAAGAAGGTGGCCTGGTCTGATCAATCACATTTTCTTTTGCCACCAGGATGCACTATGGGAAGAAGGCAAGCTGGCAGAGGCAGTGTGATGCTCTGGGCAATGTTCTGCTGGGAAACGTTGGGTCCTGGCAATCAAGTGCATGTTAATTTGACATGTACCACCTACCTAAACATTATTGCAAACCAAATACACACCTTCATGGCAATGGTATTCCCTAATGGCAGTGGCCTCTTTCAGCAGGATAATGCATCCTGCCATACAGCAAAGATTGTTCAGGAATGGTTTGAGGAACCACAGCAGACTACATTTTGTTGCCACATAATGTTGCTGAGCCTAGACCTGACCAAATGAAGCACCCTCAGATCATAACACTGTCTCCAGAGGCTTGTACAGTAGGCCCAATGCATGACGGGTGCATCGCTTCTTACCCTGACATGCCCATCGCTTTGGAATAGGGTAAATCTGGACTCATCAGACCACATGACCTTTTTCTATTGTTCCACAGTCCAATCTTTATGCTCCCCAGGAAACTGAAGTTGTTTTATCCAATTAGCCTCAATAACAAGTAGCCTTCTTGTGGTCCAAGCCTGTAAGTTCTGGAAATGCTCTTACTTTCATATTAAACATAGTCATGAGTTGTACTGTTGATTTTTTATGATGTGCCTTCAGCCAAGCATTTTAACTACAAACATTGACCTTTTATATATATATATATATATATATATATATATACACACACACACACACACGCACTCCTACACACACACATGTATACAGACACACACACACTCCTACA